>JAUEKZ010191228.1:0-10358 GCA_031471865.1 Melibe leonina | reverse complement strand
CCCCCCCCCCCCCCCCCCCCCCCCCCCCCCCCCCCCCCCCCCCCCCCCCCCCCCCCCCCCCCCTTCTTCTTTTCTGTTCGCATAAACTGGATTTTTCTTCTGACAACATTTGAATGGATTTCGATTACCAAATTAAATGATGATGAAATAACTTGTGATTGGTTTTATGATTTTTGAGAACCTAGAAGGATGGAGACAAATAAAAGGATGGAATTATATGATGCAGGTATGACGAAATCTTAGGGAAGGGGGAATTAGGGGATGGGTGGGGAAGTAAGGAGGGAGGTAAAGAGTGAGTTCAGAGATGAGTATAGGGGTCAGGTGGGTTCGGGGGGGGGGGCGGTTAAGTAGATGGAGGGAGAGAGAGAGAGAGAGAGAGAGAGAAAGAATTAAAGAAAGAGAGATATAAATAGAGGGAGAGAGAAATGAAGAGAGAGAGAGAGAAGAAGAAGAAGAAGGGAGGGGGAGATGGAGAGGAATAGAGACAGAAAGAGAGAAGAAAAAGGAAGGAGGGAGGGTGAAGGAGAGGAATAGAGAGACATGGAGAGAGAGAACAAAGAGAGGAATAGATACAGAAAGAGGAAGGAGGGGGTGAAGGAGAGGAAGAGAGAGAGAGAGAGATAGGGGGAGGTTTGAGATAATAAAAATAAGGTTGTAAAACCATTAGAGACAGCACAATTATTTTCTCTCCTTGCCATTTCTCATTTAATGTTATGGCAGCATTGGAACCCGTGGCATTATGCGAATCCCATAATTTCTCTGATTGAATTGAAACGAGGCTGTTGTTTTTGTGGATCTGAAATTAATGAACATCGCTGGGAAAGAAAATTAAAACACGAGAACATTCTTTGCACAGTTTTATAAGATTAATAATGAGTTGAGGGCTTCATGATGAAAGTTTGAAGGGTTTTTATTCTATTTTTTATTTCATTTTTATCTTTTTTTTTTTTTTTTGTGTGCTCCGGGAAACATTTTTTTAATCGAATTTTGTATTACAAGTTATTGAAATTCGGTGTGATTAGATTAAATCGGATAATATTCGACATCTTAATTTAGAACGATAAAACTAAATGATGTAAAAGACATTGGGGATGTGGAATTTCAAAAGTTTTTTTTTCTTCTATTTTTTTCGGATATCTAACCAAGTAAAATGACGTGTCTTTGAAATGAAACAGATCTGTTTGATTAACACACATCTTCTATCATTTAAAAAAAAACCAACACCTTATCCTGAAAAGCGATGCCATTTCATCTCCCAGAATTCATACAATGTTATTTGAGCCCACTTTGTGTCGAATGAAACAGTCGCTGTTGAGCCAATTTGCAACTTCCTCTTCCTCTTCTTCTTTCGCCTTTTCCCTCAACCTAGAGGGTTGCCAGAGCAGGTAGTCTTGCTTGGGTTTTGGCTTAGTTTTACGTCGTACGCCCGTCCTGACCCAACCAAGTTAGACCACTAGATGTAACATGAACAAAACAAAAAAGAGACCTATTACTCTCTGGCCTGATTGGACATCATGAGCAATGAGGGGAAAATACAGCATGGTGGATCTCATGGAAGAAATGATTTGGGTGGGAATTTGGCGCGAAGGCGGAACAAGTTGATTTGCAAAATGAGGACAGTTGGTAACAAAGTGTGGGGATGTTAGAGGGGACAGATGAAGAGATAGTGAGAGAGAGGGAGGGGGGAAGTCTGAGAGAAAAGGAGAGAGAGAGAGAGAGAGAAAGAGAAAGAGAGAGAAAGAGAGTGAGAAAGAGATAGAGGAGGGAGATGGAGAGAGAGAGATGGAGAGAGAGAGAGTGAGAGAGATAGAGGAGGGAGTGAGAGAGAGAGGGAGAGAGAAGGGGCGGATAAGAGATAGAAAGAGAGAGGAGGGGAAGAGTAGAACCAGGAGTCAGGGAAGGGTCATGCACAGCCAGATAGAGAAAGAGACCCGAGAGTGCAAGGAGAAAGAGAGCCTGGTATCGATGATTATGTATGAATATTTGATGCGTTTTTGATCTGCTGCCATTACTCATCCGGGGAACCCTGGACGGGGGTCCGTATCCGGTGCGGAAGTCTTCTCTCTCCCTAACTCTTTCTCCTGAAATTTCATTCCCTCATACCCGTGCCCAATTCTCTGCCTCTTCCCCACCCTAACCAGCACCCCCCCCCCCTTTCGTCTCTCTCTCTCTCTCTCTCTCTCTCTATTCTCCCCTTACACTTGCCTTTCGTTCCATTTAAACTCTCCGTTCTCTCCCATTGCTCTTAACCCTCTCACAGCGAAGTCAGATTCTAACCAAACAGAATGCACAAAATATTCAAGATTCACGAGATAAATAAGATTTCAGTGGATTGACATATGCCAAAAGCCTGAATTTCAGGCTTTTAGCATATGTTTGCCCATTGAAATCTTATTAATCTGGTATAAGAATAGGCAAATCTTGAAGACTTTGATGTCTCCAGTTAGTAGTTTGTGAAAGAACCTTAGCAGTGAGAGGGTTAGTCTCGCATCCCTCATCCTATTTTCTCCCTTCCCCGCTGCTCTAACTCTCTCTTCCCGTATACTTCTCTCTCTCTCTCTCGCCCCCCCCCCCTCCTACCCCCTTGTGTGACCTCAAATACCCACTGGTAGTACTTCGTTTCGCCCCCTCCCCTCTCCCTCCGCCTTGTCCTTTCCCCCCATTTTAATACGATTTCCTATCCCCGCTCTCTCCCCAATCATCCTGTTCACAAAGTGACGTTTTCCCTTAAGCCGTAATCCTTTTTTGGAGAATTACCAGTCCTCCATTTCTCTGCCTTTTCCTCCCTTCTCATTCTCATCTGTCCATTTCTCTGCTTTTCCTCCCTTCTCCTCCTCTTTTCCTTCCTTTTCATCTGAATTGCTCATACTATCCACGGTTAGATTTCTTTTGCTGCTAATGATTTTCAATAGTTTTTTTTACATTTTGAATACACAAATATCTTTTTATCTCGTAGGGCACATTCATTTAAAATTAATAATAAAAAATGCGAATTCCTGTTCTTTTTTTTCATCCTTTTCTTCGTATTTAAAAATATATATATTTGAAATTCTCGTAAACACGAACGGTGCGCGCGCACGAGCACACAAACGTACAAACACACACATGCACACACACACACACTCACACACACACACACCCAAGCGCTGTGATGATGGTACACCTTAATTTAAATCACACAAGCGAAGTCTTGATTTTTTAAATAAATCTCCTATTCCCCCTCCCCTGTCCTCCCATCTCACTACCACTCTCCATCGCGCGCTCTCTCTCTCTCTCTCTCTCTCTCTCTCGCTCTCTAATCCCCCACCCTCCCCCCTCTCCACACACACTCACACTATTTCTTCGTTCAAGAAAACCTTTCAACACCCTACCTACCTCCTCCCTCCTCCACTCACTCATTTTCTCCCTCCATCTCAGCTCGCTCCTCATTTCTGCTTGAACAATCTCCCTCAAATCTCCCAGCTGCGGAAAGAGCTGAGCCCGGTGAAAACTGGTTCCAATCCTTATTGCTTTTTTATCACCAGAGGCTTGCCATATTCTTTGTTATCCTCGATTGGTTGAATACATTTTCTCTGCTCTCTTTTTCTTTTCCTCTGTGATCACTGCTTGGCTTCCAGAGAATTTCGCATCCCTGTAATAAAACAAGAAAACAGTCTTCCTTCTAACGACATTATGGGGAGGTTGCTTGGAGAAAATAAGAAAGAAAAAAAGCCTCAAGACTTTTCAATCGTCACTAGGAGATTTCTGACACGCAGGAGAATAATAGTTATTAAAATTATCATTCTCATCTTTTTGCAAAATTTTACAATTTCGGTTCGGTAAAAAGTTCTACCTTTTCCTTGTCATTGGTTATTTTACTTAACTAGATATATTGGCTAGCAACTATAGTTAATTTTTCGCGAAATATATATTTATATATTAATGATGAATAAGAATAAACAAAAATAAAAGTCTTTATATACAAAACACACTGGGAATTGATGATAAAAATAATTTTCACAACTTTACAAAGGTTTGAAGAACAATACATTATAGAGAAAATACCAATATTATATTGTATTCACGCTAGAAATACTCAAAAAGTTTTGTATCTGATTTTCCAATCCCTCCCCTACCTCTTCCTCCAACCCTACCCCACCTCTCCCTATTCCCCCAACCCCATACCCCACCATCCCTCACCCCTCCCTCTTCCCCCACCCTACCCTACCCTTACTCCACCACACCACCCCTCCCCCATCCTCTCCCTACCCAACCTTCCTCCCTCCCCTCCCTCCTCCACCACACCGCACCCATCCCCCACCTCCCCCCTCACATGCCTCACCCCACACCCCCTCCAATCCTGAATCCTTTAACTTTTCCGTCTCTGCAATTAATATTAAGTAATAAGTCGTGACACAAGTCTAAGTCGTCCATTCTACCACTCTACGTACGGTGTTAGTTAACCCTTTTCAGCGGGGTCCTATTCTAACCAGACAGAATATGCTAAATATTTTTTCTTTAAATTTTAATTTTATCTGATTAATAAGAATTCAGTGGACTGGTACATGCCAAAAGCCTGGATTTATATCATATATCACTTTACTGAATTCTTATTTATCTAATATAAGAACGGGTAAATCTTGAAGATTTTGGTGTCCTTAGCATTGAAAGGGTTAAAACTACAAGCTACTCGATTATGTATCTGCTCGGACCGCTTCACGGAGCAATGAATGACCATAAAAGCCGGAACTCTAAATAATTGACCAGCTCCTCACCACGGAACAATACGAAACAATACGACCACGACCACCATGTACAACACGCTCATACTATCTACTACTCGATATTATGGTGGTCGTTACTTATACTCTCTCTCTCTCTCTCTCTTCCCCTTTCTCTCTCTTTTCCTTTCTCTCTCTTCCCCTTTCTCTCCTGCCTGTCTCTCTCACCCTCTCTTTCTCTCCTTCTGCCTTTCTTTCTCTCTCTCTCTCTCTCTCTCTCTCTTAATTACAGTCCTCTGTAGCTCAATTGGCAGAGCGTCCACTTCAGAACCGGTAGGTCGTTGGTTCGAATCCCGGACGTGTCTTCACCCAATATACTTATTTAATTAAGGGGTATGCACGTATGGAATCTATTTTTTCTTATTTTGTTAGAATACACTGTATATATTTTATCAAACAATGTTAGATTCTTTTCAATGATGTGTTGAACGAGGAAGACACATTGTCAGCAACTGCTACAGTAGTTGTGCAAATTATTTATAAGGCCTTTAGTCTGAAGTTTGAATTAAAACTCCAGTATTTTTACAGACGAACTAGATAGCGCGTGTTAAAAAAAGCTAAATATGAACAGAAAACCATTTTAATGTCTACCAAAATGGCCACACGAAAACAATGACGCATGTGAATAACTGGAAACGCCATTATGCGATTAACTTTTGACAAAAAAATTGATCTGTTCTTTGAGTAGATAATGATTGTTTACTCTGTTCTGTACCGCTTCTTCCTGGTACGGTGCTGCCTGCTTGCTTTATTTTAACATAATAAGATTGTTTTTAAAAGTATGATATTATGTTATTTTTATTGCTGTTTTAGCGTTAAATGATCTGGCAACTTTTTTTTTTAAAGTGCAGCTGTTCGACAGTTTGATTTTTTCCAGATTGGCTTTTTTTCAAATATAAATATTTATTATTTTAATAGATTTAAATCCCAGTATGTTTTGAGCCTACCGGCTTTCTTTCTTCTTTTTAAAAAAATATTTATTACCCATCATCTATGCGGGTTTTCCACTTTTCTGTGCGAGTGAGTACACATTGACACCCCCCCCCCCCCCGCCCCTTCTTTTGTTTTACACAGACACACACACACACACACACAGACACACACACACACACACTTATCCTTTGTTTTGTTTTGTTGC
This sequence comes from Melibe leonina, assembly GCA_031471865.1. NCBI lineage: Eukaryota > Metazoa > Mollusca > Gastropoda > Nudibranchia > Dendronotidae > Melibe > Melibe leonina. Next base: position 4,460 of record JAUEKZ010191228.1, on the reverse strand, counting down.
CTTGCAAATCGTATTTTGGCAGCTGTTGTTGTTTCTTCTATTCGTACCGACTCGAACCGAATTCTAGTTTATTCTTTTTTATATCGATTTTTCTTTCATTTTTTCCCTTCATTTTTTAACCTTTTTTACGGTATGACCACATTGTTCTCTCTCCCTCTCCCGACCTCTATCTCTCTCTGCCCTTCCCCATTATCTCCCTCTCTCCCACTCTCTCTCCATCCATTTCCTCTCTCTCCCTCCTCCTCTCTCTCCTCTCTACCCATCTCTCTTTCTCTCTCCCCATCTCTCTTTCTCTCTCCCCCTCTCCTACTCTTACTCTCTCTCCCTCACTCTCCCCCTCTCTCTACCTCTCCCTCTCTTTCTCCTTCTTTCACTCTTTCTCTCTCCCCACCCTTCCCATTCCCTTCACACTGCGTAGACTTCGAATACTCCTGTTGTTATTCATTTTTTTTTTCCGGTCTACCGAGCCAATTCCGGCCTTTGTCCCCCAGTTATCCGTCAAGTCTTCCCCCAGAGAGTGGGCAAGAGACCTCTAACAGCTTAATAAGTGGCCACAGTAACCCCGCTGTTCTAACGATGTGGTAATTGGCGGGGTATGTAGATGTACACTGTATGCGTGGAGTCAAAATACGCACAACATTGACCGCACTGTACTAACACACACCATTATTGTGTGATGTTGTTAATAGGAGGGTGGAAAAGGCGAATACACTACTACTCAATTGGTTGCGGGCATGTCGTCATTATGACCTAAAACGCATATCCATCTATCTATCTATCTATCTTTCTATCTATCTATCTATATATCTATCGATCTATCATCTATCTATTTATCTATCTATCCATCTATCCATCCATCTGTCTCTTTCTACATCGACCCCATTCCTATATGCAACTATTCCAATAATTCAATCAAGATTGACTAACTGATCCATCGATTAATTATCGATTAAATGAATGACTCACGGATCACAAATCAAACTTACCCGATCAACGTTTTATTTAGCCCACATCTTTCATTCAACGGCCAGTAGTACACGAGAGGCAGCCTTTGTTTAGTTCTCCACAAATCACTACCTGGAACCTCATGTCGAGTTACCCCTTCCTGCCTCTCCCTCCTCACCTTCCCTCTCCTGGCTACCACATCTTCCAAGTCCACCCCCTCCTTCACCGTATTTCTCTACCTCGCTCCTTCTCTTTTCTCTCTCTCTCTCTCTCTCTCTCTCTCACTCTACCTCTCTCTGTCTTTCGGTCTCTCCGTCTCTCCTCCCTCTCCCCTCTAACCCCATCTCTCTCCCACCCCCTCTCTCTATCTTCCATCCCTCTACCTTTCCTTCTTATCTCTTTCTCTCTCTCTCTCTCTTTATATTCTCTCTCCCTCTCTGTCTTTCTCTCTCCCCCTCTCTTTGTCTTCCTCTCTCCCCCTCACTCTTCCTTTCTCAGCCACCCGTCTCGCACTACCCCTACCCCCCCCCCCCCCACCACAACAACAACACAATAACACATCCAGGAATACACGCCCACTTTATAACACACAGCCAGCATGACATGCACGTACTATTCATACAATGCACGTCCACCGATCGGGCCTTGCCCATAGCGCTCACCATTCTCTCTCTCCCGTCTCCCGTCAACCGAGACCGCTCACTTTGGTAGAAACAAGTCAACCTCATCGAACGCAAATCACTTTCCTTCAACCTGCCCTTCCTCCTCCCTTCTCTCTCTCTCTCGTTATCTCTTTTTCTCTCTCTCTATCTCTCTCTCTCTCTCTCTCTCTCTCTAAACCTCCCACTTGATTGTTATCATAACTAATGCTGCATATCTCTTTGTTGTCCCCATTCTCTCTCAGTTCCATTAGTCCATTCATCCACCACAGATCAGCTAACCTGCTCCTCCTCTCCTCTCCTCCCCCTCCCCTCTACGCCCATTCGTCCCCTACCCCCCCCTCCACTCCCACCACCCCGTTCATTATTATTTCTTTATCCTTCACTCCCATTCATCAATGCAAGGTGTGAAAAGGCTGGGGGGATTTTGTTGTGCAGGAAAATCGCTCGAATTCTTTTCTCCTCTTCTCAAGCGAGTCCCATCGATAAATGAGCCCTCGATCAGCGAGGAGGTGTAGAGGAACGATAGAATGACGGGGTAAGTAATAAGTAGGAGTAGGGGGTAGGCTGGAGTGCTAGGTGGATGGGGCGAATGGATATGTTTGATAACGCTCTCTCGCTCTCTCTCTTTCTCTCTCTCTCTCACCCCCCCCCCCCCCCACACACACAATCTCTCTCTCCCTCTCAATCTTACTCACTCTCTCACACTGGCACAAACACACGCACACGCACACACACGCACATACACACATACTCTCTCTCTCTCTCACAGACTCTCTCTCTCTCACACACTCTCTCTCTCTCTCTCTCACACACACACACACATACACTCCAACGTTTCATAAAGTTTCTAAAGTAGTCCCTCCAGCATCCTCACCCCCGTACGAGATCTGAGCATGAGTAGGAAGGGATGGATCGAGGGTTCATGAAGGATCATACATTATGTTCCTCATACCACATCTACCCGCAATGAGGATCAAATGATGAGCAAAAATACTCCACTCAATCATTTTGTACCCCCTCCCTAACAGATCAATCACATTATACTACATACAGGGGATAATAATGATATTATGTGCAGAAAACGTATTAATTTCATAATCATATTTTTATTCAAACTACACTGTAGATATATGAGTCTTATCTCTCTCTCTCTCTCTCTCTCTCTCTCTTCTCTCTCTCCATCTATCTCTCTCTTTGTCACATTACATTGTTGTGTGGAAAACATGTTAATATCTTAACTAGATAGATATGTATATACACTCGATAGTCGCATTCTATGTCACATATAGTGGGTAATTATCATAATAGTAAATACATTTATTTATTTAATATATCTACCTGATTTCTAGATATTTTGTCGCATTTCGCTGTGATATGTTTTGAGGATAAAAATCCGCAATTGAATATAAAATAAAACGTAATGCTCACATTAATATGTTGGTGTTTTCCTCAGCGATGCCTTGTAATGACTAGCCCTTCAACTCTGAACGCTGAACATAAATAATTCAAAGCAGAGAGAGAGAGAGAAGGGGGGGGGGGGGGAGACTGACAGACAGAGAGTGAGAGACTGAGTGAGAGAGACAAGACAGAGAGAGAGAAAATAAGAAGTAACCATGAAAACAGATTATTGTTACATTTTCCCTAAAATTTCAAATAACATTTATTACATTTGCAAAAACAAAACAAAACAAAAAAACAACAACTTATTTTTTGGTTTGTTATTTTTTTTACTTTCACAAACACTTTTTCCCCTTCTCATTTATTGTTGTATCTTCAATCAGTTTTGATCGCTGAAGTCAGCCAGCCTATTCCATTCAGTAGAAATGAGTGAAAGAGGTGAATGATCTAAAGGGCAGCTTAAGGAAGAGAAGGTCAAAACAATAGTGCCAGGGGAGATCACTCTATGGTGATCTATTGTACTCACTGTGTTGACTGATAACAGTTTTCGTAACAGCTGTTTTACACATAAATCTATTTCTACGGAGTTGGGTGTGTTCCTAATCCTAATATGCACTGGCACATAAGCACACACACGCAGACACGAAAACAAAAACACATTAACACACACACAGACACACACACTTACACACACACTTGAAAAATATGTAAATGTAATTTTGTTCTTTTCTTTTAATTCATAAACGGCACGCGTTTAGACAATATGTTCTTGTTTGGATTAATGAATGTATGAAATGTGTGTGTGTGGGGGGGGGGGGGGGGCTCTGTGCGGGTGGGGGGATGTATGTACACGTTTGTGTGTGTGTGTGTGTGTGTGTGTGTGTGTGTGTGTGTGTGTGTGTGTGTGTGTGTGTATGTGTGGATGGGTGCCCCGATGTTAGTGCTAAGAGCGGTGCGTGTGTGTAATGGAGTGGGACAAAGAGATTAGAATTGCATAGTGTGTGAGAAAGTGTTATTAGAATTATGATATTTTGATAGAGAATAAAAAATATTATATGGCCGAATGGAAGTATGTATAAGTAGATGAAAAAATACTTTTCATAAGGATAGTATAGATTATTATAATGATGATAATAATGATGATGATGATGATGATGATGATGATATGTAAAAGAAACAGAAGAAAAAAAATCCCATGCTGAGCATGTAACGATCTGATAACTTTAATAGGTTCATTCACTTGTTCAGACCCCACCACCACCATCACCACCATCACCGACAGACTGAGCCTAAAACAAACTACGCTTAAAATCAATGATCAATTATGATTAAAATGCTTGAAATTAATTATGAATTATGATTAATTATCTTTTGTCGTCCCTGTCGTTAAACTGACGCACGAACTGACTGACTGACAATGAAGTTGTGTGTTTGGGGGGGGGGGGGGGCGGTTAG
>JAUEKZ010191217.1:0-12278 GCA_031471865.1 Melibe leonina | reverse complement strand
TCAAACCCCAGTGGTCATTTTCCCGTGCATGAAGGGGTTACAACTTCCCCTTTATGCCCCATTACCTACTGACACTTGGCAATATTGAGATAACTGAGATTAAGTAGTAATGAGATGAAATGATAAATGATAGCTTTTATTTTATGAAAAAGAAAACTCTGAAAAACAAAGCTAGCATTCTTTATGAGTTTTTGTTTGATAAATAACATATGGTTTTATTATTCTCTTAGATATGTCCCCTCCTAGCACGACAATTGTCATCAATAACAAGTCCAGCATGTCTTCAATGTCAGTGACTCCCGCTCCTACGCCAATGACCAATGCTTGGTCCAAGCCCTTCAGATTTCCCGCTCCTGTTGGTCAATCTAGTCAGCCCCAGAGTAGCCTCAACGCCCAGCAGCAGCAACAGCCTGCACATGTGGTGGTAGTGGCCAGTCCCAAGCATGACAAAGGAGACCAGCATGACAGTGGTATTGATGTAAGTGACCAGCCTAACTCAGCCTCTTCATCCACTCGGAGCTCGCCCAGCACTGATAACAAGCTCATCACTGCCAACACCATCCCTTCATCTCCTGGTCCAGGGCTTAAGGTACAAAGCCTGGAAAGAAGCATGCTTTGTGGTCTTGGTCCCTTTTCCATTCATACATCTTTTCAGTGTTGTATCCCTTTTTAACTGTCAGTGCAGTTTGCCTAAATTCTACCTGGTTTTCATTTCTTCCTTTTTCAGTATAGTAGTGTCATTTGTCGTCACACACCCTGTTCCAATTCCCTATTTTAGTTAACAGATACCAATGTCACAACTGACTCGAAAATTAAATTGTAAAGATTTGTAATTTGTCTTGGATGTCGTGCTGAAATATGGGCTAATGGGGGATAGGGGGAATGTGATGGCAGCTCTCCAGAGATACCAACAAGTACGAAATTTTCATATTTAGTACCAATTTTTGGTTAACATATGTAAATTGGTTGAAGACTACGATAGGTTGGTTTTATAATGCGAAATTTTCTTACGAATAGAACATTAAAATGAGGGCTGTTCAAGTACTCTGATTTAGAGTATCGATTTCGTACACGCTATGCTTGGTTCATAAGGTTTGTTTTGGAGTACCACAGAGTTTGATACAGAGTATCTTGACATGAACTTTTTATATGTTCGAATACCGGCATGCCCAACACTGAGAGCGAGTTGTAAACAAAATGACAGTAGACAGCTGCAAATCTTTGTGGTGCTTTTTGAAAGTTTTGTCTAAAAAATAGGGTCAAGTGTATGTACGAAGTTTATGAATAAAGGACCAAAACGAAATAATGAGATATTATCATGGGGATGACTCAACTCGATTGTCTAGTCTTATCAAGACATGTCTAGATCGAGCTAATGACAATTGTAGCAGACTAAAGTTAAAGAGACCTGAGTCGGTAATGTCATTACATCCCATTAAAATTATGTAAACTATTAAAAAATAACAAAAAATAGGAAGGATATTTTTTTAAAAATTGTTTGCCATTTCGTTTCATTTTCAATATATGATAGAATTTACTGAGTCTAGTAGTAACCTATGTCATCGCCACTGTTCTTCTGGGCATTGTTTTATATTTCTATCTGTATAGTGTATAATAAGTATTATGGAAATAAAAGTACATGTAAACTTATCATCTTTTTATTAAATTTTGTTGAAAAAAATAATTTTAATGACAAAATTGAATACGTTTTGTGATGCAGAATGTGTTTTTATCTATCACTTTTTTTTGCGTTTAGTGTGGAAATCTGTTGGGATACTGAGAGTCTGAATTTTTATTTTGAGGGGTTGGCATCTCTGGCTCTCTCTTGTTGACCGTCACAGTCTGGTATATTTATATAATAATAATAATATAAACTTCATTTGTCCCAAAGGGGAAATTATGCTCGCCAACTTAAGAATAAAGTTTTCAATTTCTTTCTCACTTGCCAACCTCTCTCCCTCCTTTTCTCTCACAGGCACAGTTTTTTCCTTTGCTGATTCATTCAAATCTTACTTTGTCTAACTAGTTTTGTATTGCACTCTCAACAGAAATATGGAAATTGCTCCGATGAGAACCTCATATTTTATTAACTTTGACTACAATAACATGTTAATGGGATATAAAAAAAAATCCCATCACATTTCATTTGAATCGACTTAATAATATTTTGTAGAAATAACTTTATTTATTTTGAATTTTGATTTCTTGCAGAGATCTGAAGATCGTAGAACAGAAATAGCTCATTCATCAGAACTGCCAAAGCCCCAAAGGCAATCTAAGGTAAGAGCGGGATAAATATTTTACATATGTGACCTAATATTTTGATAATATAGCATGTCATGACATCTTTCAATTTAACAATAGATGCAAATGAGATCCCCTTTACCATTGATATGTTTATTTCTTTTCTGCAGGCAACTAAAGCTGAGAATGCACCAAAATCAGAAGTAGCTTCCAAAGAAATATGTAATGAAGCCACTATCTGTAAGGAAGTTCCCGATAGCAAGCCTGAGCCTATCCAAATGCCACCCAGTTTTAAAGATTCCATCTTTAGCAAGGTATGGAAAGGGGCTTAAAATTCAACAGTGAGGTTGATATGATTAGTTTTACAATTATTTCAAAGCATTTACATATTTTACTTTTCCACACAAATTGTCTAGATCACAATACCATTTATGTTCTCCCGCCATTTATTATTAAAAATCACTTTGTACTTATTCCTGCCTTTCTGCAATCACTGATTGTGAAATATGTGCATAGGTCCTACCTCCAACATTCACATTCAGCAATACTTCCCATTTTTTTCTATTATTTTGGAAAGGGGCCCCCTTTCGGCACTTCTTGCTGACAGTGGAATGCCTGCATAACATAATACACCTAGTATCATGGTTATGAAAGTAATTCTGATTTATTTTTGCAGAGTGAGGGGTCTTCATTGCAACTAGATTTTCATTATGATGAGAGTTTGGCTGAAAGAGCAGCAATACCTGATAAAGTGGAGACTGCTACTGCCCGTAGGGAAGATATACATCTTTCAACCTCTGGCAATATTGTCTCCCCAACATCTCCTGCGACAGAAGACCTAAGCTCTAAGATTGCATCAGTGAAAAACTTCTGGGATCCTCTACCAGTCACATATGAACAGTAAGTGGTGGTCAAAGTTAATGATAATGCCTTCTTTCCTGATTCTGAGTTACTTGATTGTGAACAAAATAATGCAAAATTCTCTGTCACTGAATTGGGGGTGAGGGTCTGGACAGAAAAAAAATGTTGAATCCATAGGCTATCGTAGTCGTTAAAGCATAGCAATGAATTAAGCAAAGTGGTCACAAACCAAAAAATTGAAAGCAAAAAAAAACTTTAAAAAAATTAGCGGTACCCATGTCATGTACAGATGTGTGGTAGTCTTTGGGTTAAGAGAAATGATTGAACAGAATCGTTTTTGTACTTCTTCAAACTTTAAATATTTATATTTTATTTTTCCTCCATTCTCAGAAATCATATCACTCCTAATTCAAATGAGAGTTCTTTGTCGACCAACAGCAATAGTAACGCCTCCCCAGCTGCTCCTGGAACTCCCAGCTACCACCACAGTTTTAGCAGGGATGTGGGCAGTGTAGTCAATGTCAGTGTTGGAGTGATGAATGCTGAAGCTCCTAGTGCCTCTCATTTGGAGGAAGACATGTCAGGCATTTCTGCAAGCCCTGTGCAGGTGAATACTAACCATTCTCCGTCCATGCAACGCATGCAACATTCACCTCACCCAGCAGAGAAGTCTCTAATGAACGAGGTTGAAGTGTCTGCTGTTCAAGGCATCGTTCAGAACCCTGAAGAGAAGGTGCCTCTTATGGAGCCAAGCAATGTTTGTAAGGTAGGTATCCACTCACCTCATCTTTTGCAGTCTATTGGTACCTGGTTGATCTTGTTCTAAAAAACATAATGAATAGAAGAGAGAGAGAAAGGATATGTAAAGGTTACATAAGCTACCTTAGGTGGAGCTGAACTAAAATTCCAAGTTAATATTTATAACAAAATGATTGCTTTTCCTCTGGACCATCAAATTTTAGGTACGACCCCAGCAGCTGCAGGTTGGAGCTGGAAGTGAATGCAGCAGCATTAGCAACTCTTCAGTTTTGTCCTCTGCCATCACTGGACCCTTGCCGACTGTGGCTAGCCCACCCATTGTATTGACTAATCAACCAGCTTTCCAGATTCCTCTTGGGTCACAGTTTGTTCAGGAACAAAGAGTGAGTATTCTGTTTGCATCTTCTGGATTAATAGAGTTTATCTTATCTTAATTTACCAAAGCACACTTGAGTATTTTTGTGTATAACTTTTGTTTTGTAACATGCAGATATATTTCTTGTCCCTTTTTATACAGGGCTGAAATAATTTTGTTCTACATTACTGCATTTGGGAGTATCTCACAAGGTGTAATTACATATTTCTTTCAGTACACTCAGCACAACTTTGGATTTAGCTTGACCCAATCTCAGCATGGAGGGATGAGAGGTCAACACCAGCCTGCTCTGGCTCCTGCACAGCAGGCATTCAGCCAGCCCAGCTTTATAGTCCCTTCCACACCGACCCAGCCCACTGAGCTGTTCCCGTCCTCCCAGCTGGCTTTCCAGCAACGCAACCCTAGTTTTGCCCAGCCTGCTGCTGCAGCTGCTCCCCCTCCTGCCCAGCACAACACTATCATGGTGTCGTCTGCCTCCTCCACCCTCATGTCCTCCAACATCAAGGCACAGGGACCAACCCATGGGGCTGCTTCCCAAGGACTGGGGTCAGGCTTTAGCGCAGGTAAGAACAATAAGCATACAGTTATCAGTACTCTCTTTCAGTTACTTATCATGTCCAAAAGGCACCTTGAATCATATTATCTGAACAGATACACGGTTGCTTAAATTTTTTTGCCTTTTTTAATTTGGGCATTGGAAGCTTTGATACAGAGGAGAGAGAAATGTCTATAGCAGAGGTTGTCTATCATGTTGAATCAATCAGATGTATTAACTTTTTATTACTTGTTTCCAGATCCCCTCGGTAAAAATCTTGGCCACAGTCAGATTTACAGTGGTGGACTGGGCAGTACTGCTATGCCAGGGGCTCCCTCTCAGCCCCTGTTCTACTATGACCCTAACCCACAGGCACTGGGACAGCTATTCCAGCCTGCCCACAATCAGCTGATAGGAGGCAGTCAGCCAAACCAGAATATGAACAACTCCCAGATCATCAGCTCTCAGCTTTTGCAGACCAGGTACATACCAGACCCACACACATTGGAGTTACAACCTTTCAAAATATAAAATCCATTTTAGTCACTGCTAAATTCAATTCTAGATTGTGGTGATTGGAGATGAAATGTTCTTGCATACTGAAAGTGATGTGTTTTTGTTATTTTTAATTTCCGTTTGGCTGTCCTGTTTACTTGGTATGGTTTGTACTTGAATCTTGAATAGCACTATTTTGAACATGTCATGTAGAATTTAGGATGGTGCTGAGGATATTTAATTCTATATGTGTAAGCTGCCATAATGTTGCTCATAATGAATGCAATTAACTTGATGAAGTTTCAGGATGTATACTTCTTATCTTCTTAGGACTCCAGTACAAGCAAGCTCGTCTTTCTTCCCGCCAGCTCAAGCTGTCAGTTACTTCCAAACACAACAGCCAAGCTCAGCTGTTCAAGTAGGGGTACGGGCTTAAATTTACTCAGTTAATCTTTTCTGTTGCTCATATATGTATTGGTGTTTTTTAAAGTTCTACATGCTTTTCTCTCTCAAAGAACTTCCCCATTTAAAATATGAATAAATCACTGTCTAAATATTTTGTTAAAATATTTATAATGGCTTGGCCAAATGTTCTGATGCATTTGTAAACAAATATTTTTTGCTTAATAGGTAAAACACAAAACCCAAGTGTAACCCCCCCTCCCCCTTATCCAATATTTCCCAACAGGGCCCTATCCAGCAAGTGACCAGTGGTCACCAATTTCCTGTTCAGGCAGCCTTTGGCAATCAGACTCACGGCCTGGGCTTGGCCCTACAGCCTACAGGACCGACTGCTATGGACTCTGGCCCTCAGGTGGCTGCTAGTATGACCCTGCACCCTGCACACACTCATGGTCTATCTCCTGCTCAGCAGCACGCTGCCCTGGCCCCAATGACACCTGCCCAAGGCTCAAACAAGACGTCTCATTTTGGCAGTGTGGTTGCCACCGGAGCCACTGGACCCCAGCAGCCTCCACACCACCAACAACAGCCACACCACCAACAGCAGCCACACCACCAACAGCAGCCACACCATCAACAGCAGCCACACCATCCAAGCAGCAACTCTTCACAGCTTCCACCACAGCACATGGGTCACCCGCTGCAGCATGTCATTGGTTCCTCTAGGACTAGTCAGGTGAGTATTTTGTGTGAGCCGGTTTCATTTGTAACATACACTCAAGATATTGTCATAATAGTTTGTGCTTAATCTTCTTGATATCCCTGAGCCAGCTTAGACAAAATTTCAACTATATCCTGAGTGTAGTTTCAATAATAATAAAAATAGACCATAGCACAGAGGTGCCAACAAGCACAAAATGTTCGTATTTAGTATGAATATTTGGTTAAAATATAAAAAAACTGCGATAGGTTCGTCAAAGAAAACTATTTACGACGAAGAGTGATAAGGTAAGGGCTGGTCAAGTTCTTTGATGTAGAGTATCGATTTTGTACTTACTGTGCACAGTTCATAAGGTTTTTTTATGGGAATACTACAGTTTGCTTCTGAGTATTGTGATTGTACTATTTATGTGCATTCAAACACTTGTTGAAAGATTTGGTTTTTAATTTTTTTTAAAGGGTCATGTGAGTACAAAGTTTATAAATTACGGAACAAAAACACTCATCTGTATAGAACAGCTGAATAAAACCCAATTTTGAAAACTATTTTTTACGCCTCCTTTTTACTTGAAACTACTATGTCTATATTTCAGATGAAGCCACCCTCTCAAAGTAACCTGCAGAATAATTTCATGAACCAAAGCCCCTCTAACCAAGCATTTAACCAAAGCCACACCATGATGAAGCAGAGTGCTGGGGTGGGAGGAATGAGTCAAACTGGAAGCATGTCCAGTGGTGGACCCATGGGCTCAGCTTCTAGCCTGGGTCCCTCTGTCTCTAACAGTGGCATGAAGGGAGCACCCAGTGGCAATGCTGGGGGCCTCTCACATCATCACCATCATCACCACCACCACCATGGAGATGGTAATGCCAGTGCTATGGGCAACAGGCTGGTGATGGGTGGAATGGGACCAACGGCAGCTGCCACCATCTCTGCTTCCTCTTCATTCTCATCCATGCCTGCCTATTCCATGAGCAGACCACCTGCCAGCTCAAGTGCAAACCGCAGTGGACCCACTCAGTCCCGGTTTCCCAACCCCAATGCACCCAACTTCCCACCAACCAACAAGTACAGTGGTGTGAACAAGTCAAATACTCCTCCTGCAAGTCAGTCTGGTCTGTCACCGGCTCCATTCACCTCACAAGGGCCTCCACAATCTGCAGGTAACTATTAGGACTGCTAATTTTTAAGTCTACCTTTTCATTTTTCTTTCTTATCCCTTTATTCTTTGTTCTGTTGTCCTTTCCTTTTTACCTCTGTTACTTAACCCAATTCCTCCTTGAAAATAGAAAACATACGATTTCGGGGTCAATACAAGTCTCCCTATTGTGTTTGGAGTCTACGGATATTTTGTCATATCTCCTGATGATAGAGAAAATCTCTAGGTCAGGGAGTCCTAGGACGTTGAAGCATTCCTTGAATGAAAGCTATTTTCACTGGCTGTTATAATTCGTCAGACCCATTTTAGTTAATTCTTAGTTTCTTTCAGTACATTCGGGTGCATTGCTTGTCTCCGTTGTCACTTTAAAAAATGAATGGTTCTAAGTTTCCTTATATTATTTTCTGCCAATAAATTGAAAAAGCTATAGAAGAAAGTTAACACCAGTTTCAGTTGAAAAATATATTTTACCTCTGCCGAAAACTTGTCTCTTGTCAAGATCAGCATGGTTGAATGGAGAAATATCTATTTTTGCCCCTCATTGATATTTTCTATTGGGATTGCTACATAACCAAGTCCTGCAGCCAAACAAGCAATCACAGGGCCTTGAGAAAATAATTAGGTGATAAGCTTCCAGTGCTGACATTTTTGTCTTTGTAATGGCCACACATTTTCTTTTGCCTTTTGTAACCCTCTTATTTAAATTCAATGAGAAGTTGTTACCACATTTGCATTATTAGATAATTTTCATCACATTTTGCATTCTGTTGACAGGTTCCAATGTAAGGCCTCAAGTGATGAGCAACATGATGAGAGGAAATGCGCCCATGCAGGGCCCTAACAATACCAGGCCTCCATTTCCCAACCCCATCCAGCGTCCAGGTAGCCCTTCTACTTCAGGTCCTCGCATGCAAGCCAAGATGATGGGACAACAGGGCCCTCCTAACCAACTCATGGGCAAGCCACAGAACATGGGACCGGGCGGGCCTGGTGGTCACGGAGGCAACAACCCACCAGGACCTCTTAACCTTGGCAACCTGAACCTGGGCAATAGCACCATCATAGGCAACATGATCCTCAATGCAGCCAGTGTCATATCCCAGACCGTGGGATCCCAGCTGGCCATGCAGCAAGGTGGAGGACCAGCAAACCATAACAACAACCCCTTCTCAAACAAAGGAGGCCAACAAGGCATGCCTGGCTTTGGTAGTGGTGCTCCTGGAGGAAACCGGGAAGGGATGTCTCGACCAGGCGGCATCCCTCACCCCAATGCTACCCAACAGAATGGGCCTCAGGGCCCTCCTGGCCCCCAGCAACTCCTGGGACACCCCAGCACACACGGCAAGCAGCCACCTGGCTCGTACCCTGGACCTCTGAACCCCAGCGGCAGTAACTCCAACAACCTGAAGGCTCAGCAGGCACAGCAGAGGCAGGCTCTGTTAACCCATGCAGCCAACTTCCTGAATAATAAGGCCAGTAGCGCACCCTCCTCTAAAGCAGGCATGAAACCACCCGGTTGTGTCCCTGGAGAAGGAGCGGCCTCGTCGTCATCCTCTGGTCAACCAGCCCTTGCAGCCAAAGGTGAAGACAAGAAGCCTCCTCTGCCCATGGTGTCCAACCCAGGGCTAGTGGGCACCAGTGTAAAGATCGATTTCAGTGCCAGCAGCAATTCCCGTGCCCCTGCTGTGCCCTCCTCGACTACTGACAGTGCTGCTGGTAGTGCCGGCAAGAGTACTCCCTCACTCAGTGAAGGGCAGTCCACCACAGCCACACCTGTGGAAAGTAACCTAGGATCTGGTAAAAATTAGGAATGGCTACATTTTTTCCTTCAACCCCATTGCCATTTTTAACTGGGTCAAGGAATATAAGTAGCCATAAGTTTCTGACATGCACCGACCAGACTTTGGTAAAGACATTAATAAAAGATTCTGGAAAGAGATGGCAAGTAGAAAAATGTCAATGAAAAAGTATTCAAATTTTTAATAGATAGGGACTTTTTAAAACATAATAGCTTGTCAAGGCCAAAGCAGTGTCATTTTTATTATTGCTGAGTTCCTAAATAGAGTTCTGTCAATTGAAGACTTTTTCTGTGGAAAATTTTCTGTGAATCTAGAAGGTCCTGTCATACTGCATGGAACAATTGAGACATGGATGAGAAAGGATCATGAAATTCTTTGTGCTGGAAAGGGGACAGTAAATTGTGTCTGTGAAAGCAGAATTGGGTCGTTCTCATTAACAGGAAAACAAGAAATAAGTTGCATTGTTTGTCATGGAAGTGACAAATAATTCAGATATGGTTTGTTTAGTGGAAAGGAATGGTTTCCTTTCACGGTTGTGTCTATTACTTTCCTTGTGTACAAACCAGGCTGTTTCTATTGTGTTGTGTTCTAAAATAATATCATTGCACCGAATCGGTGTTGTGATAATTGATAAAAGATAGATGTAAATACTTGCAGAATAATTTAAGCTTAAGACAGTGAAGCTGTCATGTGAATAATCATGAAATTTGCTTTAAGTATTCCTTAATATAATAGTTATGAATATTTTACTCGGGTGTCATGACTTGTAGCATAACATTCTTTTTTTTTCATATATATAATTTATTTATTTTTCTACTCAGCACCAAACTTGTAGGAGTTATAGATTATCATAGGCCTAAGATAAAGCATGAAGAAAAAAAAGATTAACCTGTGATAACTATCAAATATGACTCCCTTGTTTTCAATACTTGTAAAAAATTTGCTTCAGTCTTTCTCTTTTTTTCTTCTTTTTTTTTCTCTTTTTTATTAAATCAATGGAAAAAAATCGCTTTTTAAATAGACATAGTTGCTCTGTTCCTGAATAACAGCACAATGATATGAGAGGAAATTTACATGGTTGGTCTATTGTGAATATTTATGGAAACCATGGTTTGAACATAATATATGTATTAATGAACATAAAAAGGTTTATCCACCCTGTAAATATGATTGAATGTCCTTGTCATATCATCAACATGTAATGTAAACTACTTTGAACATATGCCAGGCACGAGTTGTGGTAATTTAACTGTCTCTGTGCTTGTTGCACACATTAAATTCATGCCAACTGTATCTAAAATTGTTTGCCTCACAGAAAGAAACTAGCTCACTTATTGTCATAAGACGAATGTACATAATGATAACCTATTTTGTACATGCTGTCAATCAATGGTTTGTGTGTGTGTGTATGTTTGTTAGTGCAGCCTGGACTTTAAAAGGAAAGTAATATGACTGGTGAAAGTGTTTATTTTGCCCCCTTTTTAAGACTGATCCTACAATGCACAGTTTGACCAATGCCTGCCCCCTATACCCATAGGTATCAGCAGAACAAGCCTTGTAGTTTTGTCTTATGTTAGCCGGAACTTTGTCTCCTTGTTCTTAACAATGACAAACTATAAGGCTTAGATTCTACATTGGCTGTAAATTTTTAATTGAATTACAAAATTAAACGGACAGATATGAACTTACGAATACCCAGTGACAATATGCATGCATTACGCTTGCTCATTGGTATTCAGGGCCTGAGTGTCCTTTGTATGTGAGATATTAAAAGATCTTTCCTGCTAATGACATTTTAACGTAGTAGGTGTCACTCGCCTGCTATACCTACAGCTGAGAACCTCCTCTTGCCTCAGCCTCATTAAGTAATGAGTATTGGTGACTCACTCTCTCAGCCCTTGCCCCTGCCACAGCAGGTCTCTGTCTGCCAGCTGGGAACGCCCCCCTCTCAGTTGGATCAGTAAGGAGTGCTTGTGTGGCCAGGCTAAGACAGGGCTGATCTCTCCTGTACTTGATGCCGTGTTTGCGAGTCTGTTTCCCCCTTGACTAGGCAACACATGGTTGTACAGTGAGCTCCTCCACATCACTCCCCCTCCCTCAAGCTTCCCATTTGAAGAACCTCAATGTGTGTGTGGTTTTTTACATTTTTTTTAACGTTTTTTTTTTCGTATCCTCACTCATTTATTTCTCTTGACTTATTTACTATTACTTTTTTCCCTTTCCATACAGTTTCCCATCGTAATTTTAAATGTGTAGATAAACTAGTTCAGTGCTAAAAGAAAGCATGTATATCCTGGGTGTTTTTTGTTTTTTTTCTCTCTCTATTTTATTCTATCCTTATATCTTTTTATTTCTGTTTGTCAGGTTATCAGATGTTGGAAAAAAAATTGAAAGTACTCTACAGAGTGTATGCTGTCTTTTTTGCAACTGTGTGTGAAGTTTAACTTCTCCATGAGTCTCTAGTTTTAATTTTATTATTTTCTAATTATTATTATTGTTTTACCATTTTGGCTCCTCCCTGTCAGAGGGAGATCCATGGTCCATGAAGAAAGTGGTGGTATCTATTGTATTGTCTGTTCATGAAGCTACTGTCTAATCTGTGTCACTGGACAGTGGCAATGATTAAAAAATATAAGAAAACAACTTTTTATTTCTTGGCTTTCTTCTTTTTTTTAAATTTTCGTTGGTAGCGTGGGGTTGGGGCTCCTTCTGTTCTTCTGCTATACCTATCATCTTCCTTTTTTTTCTCTAGTGCTCTCTTAACAAGCATACACTCAGCAGACTTATGGTCATCTCCCATGCTTTCTTTTGCGGGCGGTTGGCGGGCGCCTCTGGTGGGCGCTACTTCTCTTTCTTATCTTTTGGATTGATCTATCATCTTACTTTTTCCAGCACTCTCTCCAGTGCTCCCTTAACCAGCATACACA
>JAUEKZ010191206.1:0-12281 GCA_031471865.1 Melibe leonina | reverse complement strand
ACAGAGAGAGAGAGAGAGAGAGAGAGAGGGGGGGGGGAGGGGGGAGTTTGTGAGATAGAATGTAAGATAGAATGTAAGATAGAGAGAAAGAGAGGGAGAGAAGGGGTGAGAAAGGAGGAAGGGGAGGGTGATGAGTGGCTGTTTAGTGTTTAGTAGTTGAATCTTTCATAGAAATCAGTGTCTTCTTTCACATTAATTTCCATACGATTTAAACATTGACCAAAAGTAATGAAACATAAGCAGAGTTTCAAGTGCTGTGTATCCGTTTACAGATTTTATTTTGATAGGCGTGTAGCAGAAACTTATAGACACAGATTTCATGTTAACCCTTTCAGTGCTAAGCTTATTTCTCAAAGTGCTAAGCTTATTTCTCAAAGTGCTAAGCGTATTTCTCAAACTGATACGGATAGATCTACATGAAGATATCCAAATTGATGTGTTCTTAGACTAGATAATTAGATTTCAGTGGAATGACATTTCATTCAAACTTTTCGCGTACGCCATTTCATTGAAATTTGATTGATCTGGTAGTTAGAATACGTACATTTTTCACAATTTTGCTGTGAAAGGGTTAAAAACATGATGGGCCAACCTGGTCTCCTGCACGCCAGAAATACAAGAAAAACAACACAATATAATATAATATTAACCCTTTCAATGCTAGAATTATTCCTTTACCCGCTGTGCCTGTTCTTTCTCCAGATAAATTTGATTTCAGTCGACTGGCATGTGCCCAAAGCGTGAAATTTATTTATCCGGTATAATTATTATAAATAATTACACGTTATTTTTCAAGATTTTGTATATTTTGTTTGGTTAGAATTGGACCCCGCAGTGAAAGAGTTAATATCTTTGGACAAACTCAACATGATTCTCTTCCTCCTTTTCATTTTGTCATATGAACCATCAGCTCCCCGCCCCCTTTTTCTCCCCACATATTTTAAATCATAAGTAGTAAAGTCAACACGTCCTTTTCTTCGAAGTCTGCATTCCTGAGCCAAGGATGAGATTTCATATTGTTCATGGCGGCTCTTTATATTCGACCGTGTACTGCTACTACTACTATCAAACTATGACTATAACTCTTCCTATAGATAAAGAAGAGTTCCTCACGGCGGGGGGAGATAACTCTGGTGCCATAAGTGGATTTCTTGCAGGGCTACCAGATTGGTCATATTTTGGGGCCAAATCCAATAAATTTGGCAGTTTTGAAACACAGTTGGTCCCATTTAATTTTTAGTTGGTTTGGTTGGTTTTTTTACTTGGGAGAGGGGCGGGGGTGGGGTAATAGGAAATTTTATGTATTTTTGAATAACTTTAAAACTAGGGCTATCCACCAACTATACTTTTACCAACAGCTTTTTAAAGACTAGATACACATTCTTGTTTGCCTTATGCACATAATAAGTTTACTTCTGTTTAGTGTTTATACATGTTTTTTTTGGTGGTTTTTTTTGTGTGAGATAACCTGCACCAGGATATCAATAAATTTTAATATTCTGTACCTTACATCGAACTTTTTGTTTACGTATTAACCCCCAACCCGTCTCATTTGGCACTTTGCTTTTTAAAAAACCCTACCAAACCTCAACATTTTGGCCCCAAAAGTGAAATAATCTGGCAACCCTGTCCCTCTGGCAGACCACGACTCACAACACAAAGTCTTCTACACTCGAGTCACCTCCCCTCCCAGTCTTCCGGTGCAGCCGAGATTGAATCTCATCAGAAACTCGGCAGGGTGCCTCACACGGCTACAACGCGCTGTCAATGGTACAAGTGTCACATCGGGGTTTTTCTATTGTGCATTTAGTATCCGGAATCGTATTAACTTTTCTTTCGATTAACACAGTCAGGTTTTTTCTGTACTGACCGCGCGCCCGTTCGCCCGCCTGCCCTCTTTTCCCGCCCGTATGCGCCTTATCTATGGATGGAAACAAAAATTATCTTTGGTATTAGTTTCATCCATAATGAACTGACAGGGACACTTATTGTACGTGGAATATGAAAACACAAATCATTGCTCGTCACTTTTTCCTCTAAAATCTTCGCGTTTGTTGATTTCATTTACTCAGCGGAATCTTTTAAATATTTTTTTTTCTTGAGAAAATATTTTTCTAAATCTTAAATATTA
Source organism: Melibe leonina (assembly GCA_031471865.1). Lineage (NCBI taxonomy): Eukaryota > Metazoa > Mollusca > Gastropoda > Nudibranchia > Dendronotidae > Melibe > Melibe leonina. Next base: position 10,150 of record JAUEKZ010191206.1, on the reverse strand, counting down.
TTATCATTTGACTACACAAATAAGCTAGCACCTCGTAGAAATATTATTTCTCTATTATTGTTATTATTATTATTATTATTATTAACTCTTTCACAGCGAGGTCTGATCCTAACCCAATTGAAATATGCAACATCTTGACTATGTACGTGTTCTTATACCAAATGATAAATCAGATTTCAGTTAACTGACTGACAAAATCTAAAAGCCTGAAATGCAGGCTTTTGGCGCATTATGTATGATACTGTAACCCGTTTGGTTAATTGCACGAATCCACCTAACGTAGAGAAAGTGTAGTATCAAAGCCATACCAGAATCAGTTGGAAGCAAGCATCCTTATACAGCCACCCGGCCATCACCCGTCCCGACATTTTATACCCTTGTCGTCCTCTATGGAAAGTGGAGAGACTGACTCCGGGCCCAAATGTTGGTTCTCAAACTCCGGGAGGCCGCCCCTAAATCCGCAGGCGCTGGGTGACAAATGGGGTGCCGGGGCTGGCAAGGCCCAGCCATAAACCCCGGCACGCTCCCGGGCTCACGAGGATTTTAAACCTCTTTAGTCGCTGAATCCCTGCAGTCCCCGGCCTGGGCATTGGGTGACGTCGCATTGTCAGATCGCTGACTGGCATGCGCAATGGATTGAATGACCCGTTTGATGACGTCATGCTACGTCTTGTAATGGGCCGTATCGAGTGTAGACCTTGTGGGTTAATGGTCAGACATCCTTGCTGGTGGTCAGGGATTTGTCGTATGTCTTGTCTCGACCGTTTGTCCTGTCGCCGCTGGTCACACATTATGGACTGACCTCTGGACGTTGGTTACCTTTTCCTGTGTGTTTTACAAAACGGGGACTCTCAGACATCACATCTACTACTACTGCCTTCTCTGCCTCCTTCTCTCTAGTCTATACTATGTTTCCTCATATATATTATTCTTTATTGTGATATTATATTACATATATAAATGATATTATATTTATAGTAAGGTGGTAGAAAGCACTGGAAACCACAAGAAATGAGTTAAACTTGAAATGATAAGCAATGCAGAAACATGGAAGAAAAAAACCCACAGAGAAACATAAAATTCACCTTGGCATTCCCGGATGGCTGAGTAGTTAGTTATCTCGCAGTCTCGTGTTGTCGGCAAGGCGATAGGTGCCGCGGGAGGAACCCAGGTTCGATCCCTGCCCAGATCAATTTTGCATGTCTCTGGTTGCTTGTTTTTTTCTTACTTCTTTTTGTGCTTCATTTGGCTTTGTCTCGTTTCTGCACTGCGTGTTATTTCAAGTTTGACTCCTCTCTTCACCCAACTTTGCCCCACCTGCAAAACCAAACTCCGTGTCCAGAATAAGATAGATTAGTTTTGCACCCACTTGATGGTCGTGCTGGCTGCCCTGTGGGACGATAAACTGTGTGTGTAATTACGCTGATTTACAGGCCAGGATTTGCCTGCCAAATTACCGGATTTACGCGGCGGTGAGAGGGAATGTCCGGTAACTCGGTGTAACCTCCTTGATGGATTTAGTACAAGTCAGTATCACCGGGCACTTGAATCGTTAACCCTTCCACTGCTGCTACTGTTATTTAATCTAGTGACAATTCTTTTTACACTATAACTATATTTACAAGAGATGAGATAAACTTGAGAGAATATGCAGTGCAGAAACGAGACAAAGCCAAGGAAAGCAGGAAAATGGAGAAACAGAAAAAACACAGAAAAATATTTTTTCCGAAGTGGGTTTCTGCACTGCATATTCTCTCAAGTTTATCTCATCTCTTGTGATTCCCAGTGCTTGCTCCCCACCTCACTCATTATCCAACTATATTTACCGATTCTACTATGATAGTAAAATAATGTCCAATTTTTATAGACTTGCTTCTACCTGGTGTATATCTCACTAATTTTTTTTTTTTTGTATAACTAGAATTTTTATATATAATTATTATAAACGACGATGAGATGTGTAACACAATATAATTTCCTCTCTTAGGATCAATAAATTATATCTTATCTTATCTTATCTTATATTATCTCATCTTATCTCATCTTATCTTATCTCATCTTATCTCATCTTATCTCATCTTATCTTATATTATCTTATTTCTCAAGCTGCTAAGTAGATACACCAAAGTCTTCAAGATTTGCCTATTCCTATTCCAGATAACGAAGATTTGCCTATTCCTATTCCTATTCCTATTCCTATTCCTATTCATATTCCTATTCCTATTCCAGATCAGGAAGATTTGTCAATATAGCTTCACCCTTTTAATGCGTAGGGACATGAGCAAATCTTCAAGACTTGCCAGTTCTTATACCAGACATTCAGGCGTTTGGCATATTTTTATGTCTGTTCACTGAAATCTGATTTATCTGGTAAAATAACACGTTGAATTAAAAGAAAATCGTATATTTTCTGCTGGTTTAGAAACAAAAAGAGAGAGAGATAGCGATAGAGAGAGAAATAAAGAGAGAGAGAGCGAGAAAAAGAAAGAGAGAATTAAGTAGTTATGTATGCTAATTAAGGAAGAGCCCCCCCCCCCCCCCACCCCACTCCCACCACCACCACCATCCCAATTTTACTGCCAGGCTAAAGTGATTTGTTGCACGAGTCTCCAGATAGGACGAGGTGCGAATGGTTTTCTGTCCCCTGTCCCCCTGGCGTCCCCCCGCTAGGCGTCATTCTTACCTGTGATACGTCATCTTGTATCTGTCAGTCTGTATGTCTGTCGGCCTGTCCCAACGGTCTGCCTGTTTGTCCGCCTGTCCGCCAAATTTGTCCGCCTGTCCGCCGACTGTGTCTGTCGGACAGTGTAGTATGGGATAATATTTAACATGTAGTACATTATAATCTACAACCCTTCGTCCGTGCGTTCTGCTGTCTGAATCAACATATTGGTTTATCTACACACTAATGGAGCTAAGGGAAATTTTGCGCGCAGTATATTCTCAAAAACTACATGACAACAAAATATACGAAATTTGGCTAGTAGCTACCCATAATTTTAAATGTAGTGGTGCGGTATTTATTGTATTTTCATTTGGATCAATTTTTTCATTAAAAAAATTATTTCAAACTACTTTCATTCATTTTCTGTCCAATCAGTCCATTCACTGCGGACATCGTTATCACCTCGGTGGTGAATACGCCTTCAGTCATCAATGGTACCGAGAGTTGATAATAGTACTGTACTTAATCAAGGGAGCTAACCTCTAACCTCTATGGTTTTTTTTGTGTTTTTTTTTAGAGTAAATTAGTTTTTCTGAGATGCACCTTGTGTACCAAACCGTGTTGATGGGTCACACATTGAAATCAGTGTGACGTCAATAATTTGATAGTGTCAGTAAAACAAGGGTCCGTCAGATTCTTGCACTCAAAGTCATGGGTTCCATTTCCCTACTGAGATGAATTCACTTTTCAGGGACAGGGGAAAAAACCACTGTCGACCTAGCCGAACAATGAGTACCTGACCCCTCCACACAGCAATGTTTCTTTTCTCACAAATAAATTGTTGCACGCCATACATATTTTGTGTTGGAATTTTCGCCGTATTGACCAACACCATTCTTGGACTCAAATTCTTCTTGGCAATTAAAATGCCCAAGGATTGCCCTGTCTGTCTGTATTTGGGGGGTGGGGGGGGGGGGTTGGGGCGTGCTTCGTGCCTTCCTCTATTTCAATCTGTCTTCACCTGTCGGGTCTCTCTGGACTCAGTCTGCCACTTGTTGTTAGGTGCAGAGGTGTTTGTAACGAAGTACAGGCATTCCAGTACAATTCACGGTACTTTTACTGTACTGTGGTACATTTGTAACCCCTTAAAATAATGCTTAAGTGGAATTGCCCGATCGGTACTTCTAATTTTAAAAAATAATGAATATTAAGTTATTTCTTAAGCTACGAACTAGATGTCAAATCTTCAAGATTTGTCTGCACTTATTCCATATAGATAAATAAGATTTCAATGGACGGATTAATACTAAAAGCCTGAAAGTCTGGATGTTTGCATAGTATGTCTTTCTGTCCACTGAAATCTGATTTATCTGGTATAAGAACAGGCAAATCTTAAGGGTTTTGGTGTCCTTAGTATTTTAAGAGTTTTAGACTCAGATCTATCTTTGTCCAATTAGTGCCCGTGATGAGATGACAGAGAGGGGAGAGGGAGAGAGAGAGATAGAAAGAGAGAGAATGAGGGAGAGGGAGAAAGAGAGAAAGAGCGGGAAAGAAAGAGAGAAGGGAGAGAAAGAGAGCGAGAGAGGGAGAGAGAGAGGTGGGGGCGGGAGAGTTGTTACTGAGTGAGCACTCGCACTCACTCATTCCTTCCCTACGTGAGCACATACAGCACAGTTTGCCATTACCATATTCTGTTCGTGGTATGTACGTGTATGTACGTGTCAATGCATGTGTTATGTAGCTTCTCCGATGACCAGTGATAAGATAAATGAATGGACGGGTGTCCGCCTTTCTACAGGCATGTAGTAGATACGTCGCTTGGGACGAAGCCAATGAGTCTTAGAGAGATAATCAGTTAGTGAAATATCATGGTATGTGTTACTAAAAATAGACACTGGGCTATTAATAGTCTCAGGCATGAATATGTAAAGCGAATGGCCTTGACCTCATTACCTCATGACCTCATGGCCCCTTCCCCTTCGATAATTCATGATGAAAATACCAAGCCCGGTTTGAAGAAAACACATTTTAACCCTTTTCAATGCTAGGGACACCAAAATCTTCAAGATTTGCCTGTTCTTATAAATATCTGATAATCAGATTTCAGTGAACTGACATATTATTATGAGGAAATTTAAGCTTTTGGCATAATATGTCAGTTCAGTGAAATCTGATTTATCTGGTATAAGAACAGACGGGCAAATCTTAAAGATTTTTGGTGTCTCAAGCATTGCAAGGGTTAAATAATTATTATTTCCTCACTAACTCTTGTAACCCGATAAGATCTACGGGCAATTTTGAAATAAATGAAGGGTGTCAAATTGAAGTATCCCTTGCACCATTAACGAAATTGAAACATTGAAACACTCCCCGCCATTCCGATGTGAAACGTGCAAACTTTGGATACACAACACACAAACATCCGCCATTAGTAACACTATCACGTGACACCCCCGAGCCAATCGTCAAGCCTGCCTTTTGCCCCCCAGATATTAGACAATCAATGCGTTGGTTTACAAACTTTTCACTACCCCTTCCTGACACCTACTCTACGCAGAAAATAATTCTGGTTAGGGGGGGGGGTGGTGGTAGAGAGAGAGAGAGAGAGAGAGAGAGAGAGAGAGAGGGGTGTGGAGAGGGGGGGGGAGAGAGAATCTACATATTATCTTTTACAAATCGTACTTAAAAACTAATGTAAAGCTTACAAACTTTTTTTTTTTGGTGCTGGTTTCTAAATTTAGATTCAAAAACATCATTGCCACTGCCACTACAACCACCATCCCCAGCACTCTAATCACCAATATTACCAGCATCATTCTAGCATTCGCAGCATTCCCCCCAGCCCCCTCTTCTCCCAGTCCCCCTTCCCTCAGCCAATCCCTGCCAGCTTGCCGGTAGTGATGACGCTTGTACCAAGTGTGATACCCGTTGACAGGAGGTCAGAGGTCCTTGATTGGCACCCGGAGGTCGGAGGTCGGGGGTCACCCTGCTTCCTAAATGGGCATAACGGTCGTGGAATGGGGGTGGGGGAGGGGGAGGGGGGTTGTAGAGGGGTGAAGGAAGAAGGGGTCGAAGGTGAGGGTGACGGAGGGTCCTTGTACAAAACTCTGGTGACGTCTCCTGGAATAAGAAAAAAGTGGAAGTAAAAGTTCTCTCTCTTTCTATCTCTCTCTGTCTTTCTCTCAATCCCCCCTCTTTCTCTTTCTCTCACCCCCCCCCTCTCTCTCTCTTTCTCTTTCTCTCTGTCTTTCTCTTTCTCTCTACCTCCCCTATCTCTATCTCTATCTTTATCCCTCATTCCCTTCATGTTTGTATACCTCTCAGTTTCACCCTTTTCTTATTATTCTCGATTTTTTATATCTCTATCCTTTTCCTCTTTATCCCCACCTCTCTCTATCCTTCCCTTTCCATTTCTTTCTCTCTCTATCACCCTCTCTATCTCTCTATCTTTCTCTCTCTCTTTTTCATTCTCTCTATCTCTTTTTCTTTTATTCATTTATACCATTATTACAATCTTCGATTTTGTCTGTATCGGGGTATGTGGGGTATTTGGGAGGGGTGGGTCGTGGTACATGTGTGTGTGTGTGTGTGTGTATTAAGGGAGCGGGGTGGTTGGATGGGGTATGGAAGTATCTCGATGGGGGGGGGGGGGGTCGGGGCAGGTCAGAATTTAGTGGTATGAGTGTGTGTGTGTGTGTGTGTGTGTGTGTATTAAGGGGGGGGGTGGTTGGAATGGGTATGTAAGTATCTGGATGGGGGCGGGGCGGGGCAGGTCAGAATTTAGTGGTATGAGTGGAGGCAGTGGGTGGAGATTGGCTGTCAAGACAAGACAGTCGTATGTCATCGTGTGTTGTCTTGGCGAGGGTGGACTTGGTATATGGGTGTGTGTGTGTGGGTGTGTGTGTGTGTGTGAGTGTGTGTGAGTGTGAGAGAGAGTGTGTGTATGTGTGTGAGTGTGAGAGAGAGTGTGTGTATGTGTGAATATGTGTGTGTGTGTTGGTGGCCGATTGAGGGGGGGGGGGACTGGGGATGTAGGAGAGAGATAATGAGTGCAACGATGATTAAACTGGAGAAGAGTTTGAATGAGAGAAGGGCAGGGTGATGATGAGGACGCATAAATCAGCCAGACAGTCCGTCAGTCTGTCCGTCCGTCAGTCTGTGCGTCCGTCCGTCCGTCTGTCCGTCAGTCAGACCGTCAGTCCGTCCGTCTGTCCGTCCGTCCGTCCGTCAGTCTGTCTGTCCGTCAGGCAGTTGATCGTTTGTGGGACGTTGATTCTCGAACCCTCTTACTATGACACAAAACATGGTACAATCTCCTTTGCCATTCTACTTGCTGCTGTTCACTTCATGAATCCGTATTTATTATAGATCATAACATATAGACGGACATACAGACAGACAGAGAGACATGCATACAGATAGATAGACGGACAGACAGACAAACAGACAGACAGACATACATACATGCATACATACATACAGATAGATAGACGGACATACATACAAACAGATGCATATACGGACAGACAGAGATGGAATTCGTCAAGACTAGAGAAACACTCACACTACACTCACAGTCAGTCAGATTCTGATGGACAATAATAAATGGTGTGGGCTGTCAAGGGCTGCTATTCAAATAGTCGATTTAGGGGGAAGAGGCTGACTTGAGATCAACCCGCCAATGTTCCAGATGGTGATTTTTGGTTCAATATCCCCACAGTCCCCTCCCCCTTCACCCCCCCCCCCTTAAAGTTGTCTCGCTTTAAACCAAGTAGTATTTATACCAAGATCTTATTTTTTTTATCCTTCCAATTAATTACTCCCCATTTAGTCTTCGTGTCCTCCAGATGGGATGGTCTGGAATTGAATGATTGGGCTTGTAAATATCGCGGAAAGGGTGACAAAAAATATTCTTTTATGGTATGGTGATGTTGATGTATGTGTGTGTGTGTGTGTGTGTGGGCGTGTCTTTGGATGAGACGATGATGGTTGGTGGGCGATGTATAGGAAGGGGAGATGGGGGAGGGGGGAATGTTGTAATCTCCCTGGATTTGTCAGTTATGAGGCTGTAAACACGGTGGCTTTCTAGCCGTCTTCGATACAGCTGTAACTCACTGTAAGCACGTTCTCGTGTCGTTCTCTAGTTTACTGGGTGGGCGAGGGAATTAACGAGCAAGCATTAGTATGATTAGTGTTTGGTGTTTGGTTTGGGTTTTGGAAAATTCATTATGACTTAACCCTTTCACTGCTAAGACTAAGAACACCAAAATCTTCAAGATTTATTTGTTCTCATACCAGATAAATCAGATTTCCGTGGACTGACATATGCCAAAAGCCTGAAACTCAAGCTTTTGGCATATGTCAATAGACTGAAACCTGATTTATTTGGTGCAAGAACACGTTGATTTTAAAGATTTTGCATATTTAGTTCAGTTAGAATCAGACCTCGCTGTGAAAAGGTTAACACCCCTTTTCTAACACAATTCAGGTCCTGTATTTTAAATGTCTACTCCATTTAGGATCGAATCTGTAACAGAAAACTCAATCTTGAATCTTAAATCAAATTATGTGAAAGAGATTTAAAGTATCTAGGCCTGGGTCTTACTTTTTTATACTGTCATCAAAGACGGAAAGAGGGAGAGAGGTGTGTGTTTGTGTGTGCGTGTACGTGTGTGTGTGTGTGTGTGTGTGTTTGAATGTGTAAAAACGGAGGCTTCATTTCTAAAAGCCTTTGTATAAAAGAAAATACAGGAGTTAGTTCGTGTAACTATAAAGTTCTAAATATAATTCAATATTTTGAACGTCTTGATTCACAATTTCACATCTCCCATCAAAATCAACGTATTATAATTGCTTATCGCCTTTATTTTTATTTATCCATTAAATTTTGTTTTTTGTTTTTGCATAATGATAATGATATTCTAATTTGATGTCTTTTTCTTCCCCTAAGAGTTTTTTGTTCTTTTTTGCTTGTAATAAGTGTGAAAATGAACAGGCTTTCTCGAGATCTATTGGCTCGATTGCCAGGATATTTTAATGGCTTCAAGTGCAACAAATTAGTGCTTGTGGTTAACCCTTCACAGCGAGGTCTGATTCTAACCCAGCCGAGATATGCAACATCTGAAAAATGTATGTGTTCTTATTTATACCAGATAAATCAAATTTCAGTGAATTGGCATATACCACAAGTCTGAAATTCAGGCTTTTGGCATATGTCAGTTCACTGAAATCTGATTTATCTGGAATGAGAACAGGCACATCTTGAAAATTTTGGTGTCTTTAGCAGTGAAAGGATTAAGAAGTCGTTTTTTTTGGGGGGAAATCCATAGGGACTGTATAATGTAGTACAGCATACATGACGCTACAAAATCCGGGATAAGCTCCGGGTCCATGGGCCAGGGCTCTAAGGGAATTACTTACTTTCTCGTACCTGCATACTGCATGCGTGTGCTCAGTGCTCAGTGCTCAGCCTGTTTCAGATACGAACACACAGGCAATAATGGATTAGCTGGTTGAAAGGGTGCATAATCCAATCCACCCCCGCCGCCAAGGGGCGTAACTGGCCGGACGAGTTAAGGTTCTTACGTTGGGTTGTTTACTCTTGGCGTGGTGCTGGCGGTAAGCAAGGCCAGATGTCTCCTGTCGGCGACCCGGGTCTCTCCCAGTCTTTGATCTACTTGACTGTCTCGCAGTCGCTTTATTCCTCAGGGGGGAGCAGTAACGCGCCGCTCATTTACACTTACACCCGCATCAGCTAGCTACGAAATGTCAGTCCATTCTTGGGGGAGAATTAGGGGGGGGGGGGGATATTGGGTTTGGTTGATTGGCTGGCTGTGTGAGTGAGTAGGTGAGTGAGGTGTGCGTGCAGTGGTGTGGAGAGTGGAGAGTGGAGGGTGGAGGGTGCAGTGGGGAGTGGGTGCATGCGGACGTCGGCTTGCATCGAGTTGAGTTAGAGTATAGGGAATGATAATAAGGGGGGTGGGAGGGGGCAGGCACTGGAAATCACAAAACGTGATTCAAACTTGAAATAATAGTAGTTGCAGTGCAGACACGAGACAAGGCCAAAGGAAGTAGAAAAATGGAAAAAAAATTAAAAACATAAAAGTGAGTTGACCTGTATAGGGATCGAACCCGGGATCCAGTTACGGCACCTATCGCCTGGCCAACAGCACTTAGACACCCGCTGGTTAGATTGGAACGAGGAGTGCCAATTTGCAGAGTTATTGGGAAGAGGTTTTGGGATCTGAGATGGGATGTATGTTTCCGTAATAGTTATGTAGGCCTATAATTGTACGTGTCAGAGATCAAACGGTGGGGTAGATGGATAGAATAGATGCATGATGGCCTGGGATTGGCAATGATGCATAAAACGTGGTGTCTCTGTGTGTGTGTGTGTGTGTGTGTGTGTGTGTGTGTGTGTGTGTGTGTGCGTGTGCGTGTGCATGTGTGTGTGCACACGCGCGTATCTGGGCGGGGGAGGGGGAG
>JAUEKZ010191184.1:0-10000 GCA_031471865.1 Melibe leonina | reverse complement strand
TCAACGGCTCATATCCACCAAGAGCCAAAATGATGCTAAAAAGTAAGCAATGTACTTATAAACGATGCGAATCAAATCGAAACGGAACTTTCATGACAAAGTTGATAAATTTTCCAAGGATGACGCATACAAAAATCAGGTTAGATATTAAAAAAAAAAAACCTTCGAAAATTCATCTCTTTACATTAGGCAGTGATTTTGACTTTCGTGCTAAACCTAAGTAGCGAACAGAGGCAATGGTTTTGATTATTAGTTGGAAATGTTGCAATTATACTACGTAGAATGTTTTTTTATATAATATTAATCTATCATTTTCTCCATCCACACAGGGTTATTTGGTTTGCTGTGCCCATCACTTTGTTATACAACGTCATTCTGATTATGACAGGATTAACCCTTCTGGTTTACTTCGATGTCATAGGATGTGACCCCTTAGCAGCTGGCTTCATTAAAAACGCAAATCAGGTTGGCCGCCATTTAATTGTAATTTAACTTTGTATCATTTATATCATTATTATTGATATGATGATGATGATCATCATCATCATCATCATCATCATCATCATCATCGTCATCATCATCATCATCATAATCGTCATCATCATCATCGCCATTAGTTGTACAAGTAATAGTAGTAGTAGTAGAACAAGAAATAGTAGTATCAGCAACAGTAGTAGTAGTAATAGTCGTAGTTGAAGTAGTAGTCGTAATAGTAATAGTAGTAAAAAAAAGTAGTCGTTGTAGTAGTATGGTAGATAATTTCTTTATAAACGCAAATTATTATTATCATTATTATCAGTATTATCATCATCATTGTTATGATCATGATAATACTTGTAATATCTAATCTCCAAAAGTGGTTGTGCGATGATGTTTTTGCTCGGTACCAATATGTATATAAGTAAAGAGGTTTTTATTGCCCATTGCATGACACCAAATATTGGCAGTTGAAGAGTGGTTGCTATCTTTCAGCTTGTTCCATACTTTGTCATCCGAACCCTTGGTTCTATCCCAGGACTAGCTGGTCTCTACATATCGACCATCTTCTCGGGAGCTTTGAGGTAAGACTGTCACCTCAACAATAATTATGATAATTATGTCGTCTTTCTGTATTATTGTTGTTATCATTATCATCATTCCTCTCACTATAGACTAATAATAATGATAATAACTATAAGAATTGTATGAAACATAAACTAAAACTATTTCACCAGTCCAATTGAAAGTGAATGGGCCTATGCATGACAAGAGACCTAAACATGCGACAAAGAAAGTCTATGTTTATCTTGTTGAGCATTGTCAGGAAAATTGATCAAAAATGTTTCCAAATTTTATCATACGTTTTACAATATGTATGAGGACTCAGAATGCCTAAAAAGAAAAAGGTGTAGAACAAGTTTTAACACCAACCTACACTATCTACAAGGTCAACCGCCAGCAAAACAAAATGATCCGATTATAGATAGGACGAATGGCGAATATCTGTCATGCTTGGAATTTGGTCATCGTCGCCTAATAATAGTTACGAGGTGGATGCGACTGAACACTGCAATAGTTCTTCCAATCCTTTTGTTTATAATGCTCCGCATGGGCTTCATCAGAACTGGAAATCGATTAATATATCATCATACTCATATTCATACATATCATAAGCATATCATCATGTCGTTTACAGAGCATTGTAGTTACAGGCGAAAGCCTTTATCATTACAAAAAGCCCTAAGGCAAAGGATCGCATTTTTTAAATAGATGTCTAGATAGATATTATGGATCTAGAGCTATCACGATTACTACACATTTTAAGAGAATGGAAAAGGCATCACAGTAGGAACGTTATTGAAAAATATAGCAATATTATAGCAGTTAGTAATGATTTTGAATCAATAATTGCTGCAAATTCCACCGAAAACAGTTACCATCTACCTATTTTTCTTGGGATATCTTATCCAGAAAGAATTGGCAATTAAGATATAGGTTATGTATGCCAGATGCAATACCACCTGCCATTGGCAGAAGGACCATGAAGCAAAGACGTAGTGGCAGCGGCAGCTTTTTTGGCCATAAACTGTCAAGGGATGAATTTAGTCTGCAATTAATAGACGTCTGGGCTCTTGAAATATGTACAAGGCCGGTCCATTACCACCGTACCCAGCTATTAAGAAAAGTACCTGACGAAAAGATTCGATAAATTTTACATTTGAGTCTAGCCAGGTCCTCCAGTGGTAAACAATGGCTCATTATCATAACGATGATAAATTGATTGATGGCGATATAAAACTTGAGTTTTACTTGACAGACAATGAGATTCATATTCACATCAGCATTGCAGCTTTGAAAGAGCTCAGACAGTTGTAAAATTTCTCAGTCTCAGTCTTATTATTTTTATGCTGGTGGCCAGGCGATGGGTGCCATGTCATCATGTTTAGCTTCGGAATCCTGCTCTGGACATTTTCTATTTTTCCATGTGTCTGCTTTCTTTGGCTTCGTTTCGTACCCACGCTGCATATCATTTCAAATTAATGAATTAATGTCTTGTGATTTCAAGTACTTGCTTCCCATCTTATCTTTTAATAGGTTATGTTTATAAAAAAAAAACAGCTTAAATTACTATTACAATAACAATGCTTTGTGTTTTTAATTTGTTTCATCAAAATTCCAATAAGCAGTTTTCAAACTAATTCTTTGATTTTCATTTTCATTCAATTTTAGTACAAAACATATTCTAATTACTCTCTCATCAGCACTTTATCATCAGGGATCAATTCTTTGGCTGCCAACACAGTGGAAGACATGGCTAAGTCCTGTTTAGGAACACGAGAGTCAACAGCGACAGTCATCTCAAAGCTGTTGGGTACCTACCTATCTATCACATCACTATATCATCACTAAGTTACTGGATACGGTCTACTAACAAACACTAATAACTAATAATAATAATTATTTAATACTAATAATAGTAATAGTAATCGTATATTCCTTATCCTCTTCTAATTGACTGACTGACTCGGCTGAACTGTCTGTATATCATTATTAGTAGTAGTAGTAGTAGTACGGAGAGTATGATTGGCATAGTTCTAGTATACTGCAAATGGTATGTCCGCGGCCATGGCTAGTTTCATAGCCAGCAGGTAGGCACACGGGTGAAACAAAGGGAGTGGTTAACAGGCCAGTTTCACCTTTGATAACCACTGGCCTAGCGATCCCCTCTCTTTTACATAATATTAATATTAACCCTTTCAATGCTAAGGTATCAAAATATCAAAAATATGTAAGATTTGCCTGTTCTTATTCCAGATATATAAGATTTCAGTGGACGGACATATGTCAAAAGCCTAATGACACTTTATTTTTCAAGATTTCGTATGTTCTGTTTGGTTAGAAGTGGACCCCGCAGTGAAAGGGTTAATATTATTGTGTTGAAATTCCTGAGAATAATGTGTTCCAACTACACATCCATATCCAGGGGCAGAGGATATGTTGGAAGTGTGGAGCAGGCAAAAATACCACCACATCCCAATTTAGGCCTCCATACATTTAAAAATATTAAAAACAGAATAATAAATTTTAAAATATTTTCTGCTGACTACCACACTACCATACCTATTGGTTTAATTGTTTATCTAAATAAGTATTGAAATAGACTACTTCGGTTGTACTTGTGATAACCCAATATGTTTACAACTACAACTTTTGGGAGTTTTTTTTTACTTGTGAAAAAATATGCTGTGCCTTTATACTTTATATATCAAGCTGACGAAGGCTTTTATTGAGTGAGAGTGACAGTGAGAGTCAAAACATTTAAATTTCTTTTAAAAGGCTAAGGAAAAGTGTTACAATTTAATTTCATTTATCACCATAAATAATATAAATTCAAGTTTCCTCAATTAATTTCCTTCCATGTGCGTCTTTTTATGGGTAGTGGTAGTAGGATGCACCATTGTCTTCACCAGTCCAGTCATGCTCGTGGCTCGAGTAAACTTATCGGACTGCTGATTAAAAACCAGACGTGTACTGCTCGTGAATTTTTTTATTTTCATTAAATCCCCCTTCAATGAAGCATTACAATTACAATGCTTTCTCGCATAAGAAGTTTCTTTTTTAGGTTTTTTTTTGGAAACTTTGAAAATAGTTAAATTAATGGAATCCGCCTTATGTATTCGGTTGTATGGTCACAAAATGAAAGAATTCTTTTGATATTTCTATTTTTGATTACTTTTTTTTTAAAGCACAGACATCTATTTCTGAATTCGCATAGGGTCTAGTTATCTATTTGTGTACTCTTCTCTTAGCTCAGAGATGTTAAAAAAATATCAGTTGTCGCTTCGCGCACATTTTCGTCCACTTCGAGGCGTACGACTACATGTAAAAAACGTCATATTATTAGACACAAACAACAGAGAGAGAGAGAGAGAGAGAGAGAGAGAGAGAGAGAGAGAGAGAGAGAGAGAGAAGAGAGAGAGAGAGAGAGAGACAGAGAGAGAGAAGAGAGAGAGAGAGAAATGATGAAGCTGATTTTTTCAAAAACCGATAATCCGAAAAACGGTTAATCCGAAATAATTTTGGAATCTCTGAGCATTTCGGATTATCCGTTGTGACGTGTACATTCATTTCACGCTCATTATTGCAAATTTCACCCGTTGGCACAGCAGCTGCGCCGATAGTTTTAAGCAGATGTGGTTTACCGCATGCGTATTTACTCATTTTCGATGTTTGCGGTACCTACATATTTATGTGTATAGTAATATAAAGCTCCCAGGCGTAAAATGCTAGGCTAGTTAAAAAAGAATAGCCAGACTATGAACCTGCCAGGGACTTTCACAAAGAGATGGTTTACAAGGGAAAGGATATCGGGGAAAAAAGTGACCAAAGAGATGATTTACAATTTACAGGAAATGAACATCACCTCCTATAATCACAAAGATAGATAAGATAAGATATCTTTATTGATGGCTACCACCCATACCATGCCCTATTGTGGTCAATAGATTCAGGATATTCTACCACCCTTTGTGTACACAAGTACTCGGGTTCTAGATAGCAAGCGACCCTGTAGTTTTAGTTGGTATAAAACACGGGGGATGACCATGTCTGTTAGGACAACAGACAGGACCAAGACTCTGCTAACAGATGCAAAACAGATGTGTGTAAGCTTGCGAGGAAGCACTGTAAAGTGTTGGAAAAAGATGACAGTGACAGGTAAAGCCAAAAGAGAAGATACAGAAGAAGCGACCACCAGATGCACCCGCAAAATGTATTTGATCAAAGATCACAGTAACCCCAATGCAAGTGTGAGTGACTTGCTAGAGATCTTGATAAAAATCTTTTTACGTTGCTCCTCTTGCGGCTAATAACGGTCACAGTGCAAGAAGTTGAAATTTGTCAGCTATTTGGTCTTGGAGGAGATATTCAAGAAAACAAATTATTTTAACACCAAAAGCCTTTTGATTTTCCGCCACCATTCTATTTCTGACAGGATATGAAAGTGCACAATACAATAACTGCACAAGAAAAGCTTATTGAATTCGCGTTCAGTCATTGGTACCTAGAGCTAACAGAAATAGCACTAAATTAAGGGAGCTAACCTCTGACTGAACCGAGGCTTGAATGTTTTAAATTCATCGCTAACCATTTCGCCACACGCTCTTCTCTAAGACCAAATATCTTACAATTTTTTTGTCTCTTGCATTTCGGATTAATTACAGAATATATATTTCAGCTTCTAAATCTATCAGAAGCGACCATATATTGTTCTAAACAAAAAGTATTGTTTTGTTGATCTGGCGACATTCCTGAGGTTCGAGAGTTCATTCCTACAGCGGTCCTTTTGTTTTGCCTTGCCAAACGATGTGTAGAGATGGGTGCCCATTCAAATGTTCAACTAGTTGCATCTTAACTATCAGTTACGGTACCCTGTATGACCAAAATACACGACATAAAGGGGAGGGCGGGTGACCACTGATACTGATATGCTGATAAAGCATAACAAAACAGAAATATGGACATGACAAAACAAGAGAAAGCCGAGACAAAGCGAGACTCAACACGATGTATTTGATGACTAGGGTAGCATTTATTTTGATGGCATTCATCAATAGGAAACAGAAATCCTGTCTGTTGAACCTGTGAAGGCAAAAAGAAAAAACAAGTTTCAGTAATGATTGCTTACAAATTTTTAGTAAATGCAGTATAGCCCACTTACCACGGATACGCTCGAAACGCATTGATGGAAATAACGAGCGGAAGTGTAAATAATTTTTCTTTCACTGCCAGGACGCTCATCCCACGCCAATTACTTTCCCAACCATCTGGCGCGTTGGTACTAGAGAATAGGTACCCGTTTTACACCTGGACACGAGGTGAGGTAATTAGTTGCCCAAATAATAACCCAGCTCTGAGCTGCGTCGCTAACAGTTCGGCCACCGCGCCTCCCTAGCTCTTTGAAAATAATTCCAAGCAGAAATAATATTGTGCTATGATCTATATCAGATCTATATAAAATTCCCATGAAAAAAAAAGACTTTTTCGGGCGCATCGGCTGGAATTTAACTCAATTGTAAAAAAGCACCCGTTTGTTTCATTCCAGTTGCTCTCTATGGCTGCCTCATAACTGCTCTAGCCTACCTTGCACAAGAGGTTAAAGGACCCGTTACCCAGGTATGCAACATAATGTGACCTTATTTTCTTACTTCTGTTACGAGAGCGACAGTTATATTATATCATATCATATAATATTTTATTTTTCTCTGTCGGACAGCTACACTTGTGTTTCAGCCTCGCGGCGTCTTCGGGCTGTCTCTCCCGAAGAAGACGCGAGTGAAACACGGGTGTAGCTGTCCGACAGAAAAGTAAGTACCTGCCCCTCTAGGTGAATATACCCCACTCGGAACCTCACACTAAACGGAGAGAGAGAGATAGAGAGATAGATAGATAGAGAGAGAGAGAGAGAGAGAGAGAGAGAGAGAGAGAGAGAGAAGACCAGTTTTGTTACATAGGGTAACTATAGATTTTAAACGCGATCAATGGAATCCGCTCTCCCAAATTGCTTTCTTTGACAGATTACAATCACAGCTCTTGGTGCCTCTGGGGGTCCCGTATTTGGTCTTTTCTTGCTTGCTGGAATATTTCCTCAAGCCAATACAGTGGTAAGTTTTATTACTGAGTAATTCAATTTCATTATTTCATTTTCATTACATTCACAACGTCAACATTGTTAAGATCAAATTATTAAATGGTCAACTCCGTGCAGGATTTTAAAAATATTTAGCATGTCCTATAAAATCTACCTACTCCTTAACCATATTTTTTGAAAAGTACATAATATGGTTATAATTATACTGTTTCCTACCTTGCGTGTCAACCATGTAGGGTGCCAGTGCTGGATGCATGACAGGCTTGTTCCTGTGTGTCTGGCTGAGTCTGTTCAAAATGTTTTACGGCCAACGGACGCCGCCCCTGCCCCCCGGACGAGTAGATTCCTGTGTAGATTCCAACCATTCCAACACGACAGCTGCTTCTGCCACTGCCAGTACATCGCTTTTCAACGCCTTGAATCTCAGCTCAGGGGCGGCAGATATTGCAACTACTCCCACATTGCTCACAGCATCTGTAACAGACATCAACAGGTGAATTTCAATAGATATACATATAGTATGACGATTATGTGATCTTGACTCGATTTAGTACCTGTAGAATGAACACATATCGCAAATTTCTAGACTATTCCGGGCTCTCTGCTTTTTACGGTGCAAATTTATCCGTGATGAGGCAAAGGAAATTAACACATAGGACGACGACAGGCTTCTATTAGGCCCAAAACATTTTTCCGAATGCGACAACGTCGTCAAGCTGGAATGGGGGGGGGGGAGGGGCATTTCCTATCATAGGACCTCTTCCCAGAGCCGTTACATGTGATTTCCAAAGTGTAAACAAGAGCTTAAAATAATTTCCATTTGTTGTTGAACACGATTCTGTGTGAAGATTTAGTATATCTGTAACACAAGGGCAAAATCGGTGCCTGCATCTATCTATAAGTTTGTCGTATACAGACCGGCCAATCTTCAAGATTGGGTTGTGAATTTTTTTGGGGGGTTTAAGGACGCAACAACACACGAGGGCCCTAGAGGCGCCCGCAAACAAGACCTTTTCAAACAACTATTTCCCTTAGTTCCCAGCAGGGATGAAAAGTGTCTTTGTAAATATATATATTAGTAAAAAGTCCAATTTTCGTTTCAACTCCAATGTCTATGCAGTCTCCAGCATCAATACAACAGATACCGCCAGTGGCATCCAATTGGCATGAGCCCACTTTATTACAGAACCCGGGATAAGCTCCAGCAGGTATATGGACTACAGTAACAGTCTCAAGAGCCATTCCGATTTGGTGATCACATTTCCTATATTCCAGTTCTTTTGAATGAAGCAAATCTGGATTTACAGTGTATGGATGTGTTTTTAACTTCTATCTGGACTACCGAGGTAACGTAGTAACGGTCACTCGAAACTATTACTTGATATATTATTTTCCCTACTTTGTATCATAACCAATACTCACAACGCCAAACTTAGCAGATTTTGATTGACATTTTCACATTTACAGCAATGAATACACGAGCTTCAAGATAGAAGACATTTCATACATTTGGGTACCTGTCCTCGGAATAATGGTTGTCATCATCATTGGTCTGTTAACAAGTAAAATTTACGGTGAGTAATTTAAACATGCTAAGAGAGGCAGACAAATTTCAAAAAAAGCAAATGTTAAGTCTTAATTGGAAACTTCAGATGAATAGGAAGCTGCACAGCCATATTGACCCAAAGTTCAGGTTTCGATAGAAGCTAATATTCTGGTCTGTTTCTGTTTACTATATCTCTATGATATTCTTTTGTGTTGAGGGGGGAGGGGGGGGTTGGGGTACTTTTCTAACTTTTCCATTTCTATTCTATTTTCAGAATGCATGAGTGGATCAAGGAAAAGATCAAAACCTGAATATCTATTTCCTTTCGCTCGAAGACTGTGGTACGGTTCCCAATCAGACCCTAAGCAAGACCAAATGGAGCTAGAATCGATGTTGAAAGACCGTATTTAATAAAACACAGGGCCTTGATGATAATGTGTTATGAGAGGGAAATGAGAATGAAAGGGTGTGTTGCACCGTACTGTAGACCACAATATGACGGCTGCATCATTGACAAATACGCTGACGACACAGTACAGACAGGACTTATTTCGGACGACGAAGACAGTCACTATCTTAGACAGATCGACACTTTTCTGCACTGGTGCAAACGTAACTATCTTATAAGATAAGACTAAAGAAATGGCAATAGACTTTAGAAAATCAATTAACTAAACAGGAAGACGTTTTTATATATAATAAAATTGTAGAGCGTGTTAATTCGTTTAAATATCTTGGTTTAGTCATTGACGATAAATTAAATTGGAACCACACTGAAAACATGATTAAAAAACAACCACGTATGTCTTTCAATATTGATAATAAGCTCATGCAAATATTCTATACTTCAATTTTGAAAGGTGCTCTGGCCTGTGGCATCCCATGCTGGGGTGGTAACGTAACAGTTCGTGGTAAAAAATAAACTGACAAAGTTATAAAGAAAGCTGGTGACGTGATAGGTAGATGACTTGTCAACATTGACAGACTGTGTGAATAAGAACGACGAAAAAGGCCAAGTGTATATTGACAAGACACATCCCCTTCATGACGAATTTGAAAGTAGATCTATACAGCGTAGAGGTAGATATAGGATGCCAACGGTAAGGACTAATCGTTATGGCCATTCCTTCCTGCCTAGGTCCATTTCGATCTTGAACACTAATGAAATTCATTGTTTTATCTGTTATTCATTATATTGTATATTTGTTTATTTTGTTTATCTAATCATTTATGTTTTTGATTTATTTTTGCCTCCTCTGAGAAGTTGTACCTTGTCGGGGTAGAGGAGCTTGAGCGATCTCGTGATTTTGAGGGCTATGCCAAAT
>JAUEKZ010191162.1:0-12285 GCA_031471865.1 Melibe leonina | reverse complement strand
TTCATGCGGTACACTTGGTGCCTTTTCAGCTCCAGGCAGCTGGAGAACATTTTCCTGCACACAGGACAGCAATAACCCCTGGATGCAGCATGACATGGGCCAATGAAATAGCCTGTGGAGGAAGAAAAAATATCCAGCATTATTCTATTGGCAACATATAAACTACATGACAAGTTAAATGATTACATGCACTGTAGATACAGCTTTGCTTCTTGAGAAAGTTGATTATATTTATATCATAAAATATATTTGAAAAAAAAAGCATACAAATAGAAAAAAACTTCATATCATCATCAAGCGATGCCTCTGGAAAAATAATCCAGCCAGAAATAAACAGAATACAAGATTGTACTGGTAGGGTTGAGAGGCACAGCGGCAATAGTGACACAGCACTGAACCCAGGGGCACTCTGGACTCTCAGTGGCACTTTGGTTTTTTCCCAGGACAAGGAAATTTACCCCAATTGCCTCACCTATCCAGGCGTAAAATAGGTACCAATCCAGAGGGTGGCAACCATTGTCATTTATCCGCTTCATGCTACAGAAAACGGGATAAGCTCTGTCTCCATGGGCCTTTAGGCTCTAAAGGACTTACTTACTGTGGTAGGGTTTAAAAGGCAAGAACAAAACTAAAACTAAAACAAGCACAATAAAAATTAAACACCATGAGTAAATAGAGTTAAATTAACTTAAAGGCAGGCAGGTTATTACAGAGTAAGGATATGTGGCACACATGCCATCCACTGCTTTGCTGTCCAAATGGTACATTTGTCATGTGGTGTGTGTGTGTGTGTGAGTGAGAGAGATAAGAGAGAGAGAGAGAGAGAGAGAGAGAGAGAGAGAGAGAGAGAGAAAGAGAGAGAGAGAGAGAAAGAGAGAGAGAGAGAGAGCAGCATGAAGACTAGGCATTAGGCAGGGGAGAAGAGATTTGTGCAATAATACACACTGTCCTGGATGTGGCACGTCCTCGCCCTTATTTTTAGAAGTGGGGCAAAAATGGCCTTGGAATAGTCGAAGCAATTCAAATCATAGCCGAAAAAGCAAGTTATTAAGAGACAAAAATGTGAGATTTTTTCAGAAGGAAATCAGAATTTTGGTCAGAAATCAAAAGAAGCATGATTTAGCAGAGTTATGAACAGCTGCTGCTAATTAAGGTATAGACATAGGTGGGCATAGATTTCTTGAAGACGAATAAAGTGACAGTAGAAAAGCTGAGGTTAGAGTAGTGTTAGTGTTAGAAATAATAGCGATGGTTATATTATATGGTTGGTATTAGAAGTTTACCTCTCCCAATATTATGAGACTAAGAAAATAATTTAAATATTAATTCAAAGCAATTTTACATGCCAAGTTTAGATTTAGAGACACAAGGACAACGGAGAGTTATTAAATATTCAATACCTAGACTAAACTATTTGTCTTGGATATAAGAAGAGCATGTGCCTCCTTATCTGTTGACAATTACAATTTGTGTTTTGGTGTCTTTTTGGGTCTTGTTAGTGTCTTTTCGTGGTTATCTTGCATCTTTGTTTTCTTTTTCGCATCATTTGTTTTGTTTTGTACGTTTTGTATTTTACACATCTTATTATCTTTTCTAAACTCACATCTTTTTGGTTTCTTTCGCAACCTATCGTTGTGTTTTTGCATCTTTTTTTCTCGTCCTTTCAGCGTTTTTGCGAGTCTTATTTGTGTGATGTGTTTAACTCGCAAAATTTTCTAGTCATTTTGTGTCTTTTTCCCCATATCATTTATATTCTTTTTACTTTTAGTGAATTTTCATGTCTTCTTTGCAATTTTTTTGGTGTCTTTTTCACATTTTCTTTGTGTCTATTTCCCATGTCTTTATATACGACTTTTTATGATAAAATGTGTTTTTGAAGTCCTTTTGTGTCTATTTTTGTTTTTCCGTGTCCTCTCTATTCTTTTTCATTTCTTTTTTCCATCTTTTCATGTTTTCCCATGTCTTCCTCGAGTCGTGTGCGATTCATGTCCTTTCAAATTTTCGCTGCGTCCTCTACCATGTCCTTTTTGTGTTTTATTCATATCTGGGTTTTTTTTTTTAACGAAAACTTCTTTATAGAGTTTTTCAGTTCAGTGTATTCTGGTTTTTTTCCATTCGTATTTGTCACAATTTGTGTCTTTACAAATCATTTCCATGTATTTTCGCATCTTCTTCACGTCTTGTTTCAGTGTCATTTTATGTCTTTATGCATTTAGTGGTGTCTGTGTTTATCTCCCTTTAAAAAAATTTTTTTTTTGTGTCATTTCATGTCTGTTCATGTGTCCTTTCCCTTCTTTTTGTGTCACTCCGCTTTGCGTCTTTTTCTTTTAGCATCTTTTCGCGTTATTAGTATGACATGTGTGAGCCGTTTCAGTTTAAGATATAGCTTGTTCAAGCGTTCCTACCATGGGATGATCCAACATACTGCAATCACCCTTTTTAATAATTATATGCACAATAGTCACATACAGAATCTTTTACTTTTTCAAATGAAGAATAATGATGGTTGTTATTTCTACGATTAACCCAATATATGCCACGATTTCACTGCTAAAGATACCAATATTTTCAAAATCTGCCTTTTCTTATACTAGATAAATCAGATTTAAGTGAACTGACATATGCCAAAAGCCTGATAATCAGGCTTTTGGCATATGTCAAGTCACTGAAATCTGATTTATGTGGTATACAAATAAGAACTCGTACAATTTCAAGATGTTGCCAATTTCAGTTGGGTTAGAATCAGACCCCGCTGTGAAAGGGTTAAAACTTGACTGATTGTCAGAATGGGATGCATCATGACGAGGGACACAGCTAAGTCAGTGTACATTGTGAATAAAATGAACTGATAGTAATTGACGCTTTTGTTACAATATGAGACAGCACAAATTTCAGTTTGGGTTTGTTTTGTATTGATAAGATTGAATAGGTATGGTATGATCAGCTTGCTGGATATGTGATCTATTGCATGGCTTTATCCATAGTAATAGTAGACACATCTCCAATATTGTCTCCGGCTTTGGACAGTTGTAAGATGAGACAAGCTGGTCGGATTTTCGGGAATCACTTTCGCAAGCGCCCAAGAGGGTTTTCTGTTCACAGTTGGATAGTACAGAGAAATAGCGACCAGAAGTATAAGTTTGCTAGACTACTAAAAATACATGCGGGTTTTTACGTCTTGCTGGGACAGGTCTATTACCCTTGGTGATGCAACAACTGTTGCAGGTCATAAGCTTACGGGCGGATTGGTTAGGTACAACCCTCCCACCTAGAGCAACATCAAAACTTTTTAACAGATATCAAATGAAGACCTTTTCAAACAGTATTGGTATATAGTTATAACATGATCATAGGATAAAAGTAATCTAATTACAGCTTCGCTGAAAATATTATAGAATATTAGTGGTGCGTTTCTTTCATCAAATTTGTTATACTGTCTAGATCGAAGAAAGCATAAAAGTTGGCGGCTTAACGAGGATGGCGGAAAAAAAAGAAATACTACATAAGTGGGCGATACAACAAAAAAAGGTGAAAGAACTCACTATTTGCAAGTCCACATAGGGTGTGTTCTCAACTCTTAGGCATAGAATGACGCACCCGCAAAGGGAACGAAGTGTTAAGTGAATGTTCGAGGAGTGTTTCCTCTGGTTAGGTTTGGTATGATAGTGACAAACTTTTAGGCTGGCGGTATATCGAAAATTAATTATATAACCGGAATTGAAGTTATGATTGCTACAGATGAAGTGTTGGCGGTAAGCTGTGTGTAGATAACTGCGTAGGTGACAAAATGGTTAGAGCAGTAAGCTGTATGTAGATAGTTGTGTAGGTGACAAAATGATTAGAGCAGTAAGCTGTATGTAGATAGTTGCGTAGGTGACAAAATGGTTAGAGCAGTAAGCTGTATGAAGATAGTTGCGTAGGTGACAAAATGGTTAGAGCAGTAAGCTGTATGTAGATAGTTGCGTAGGTGACAAAATGGTTAGAGCAGTAAGCTGTGTGTAGATAGTTGTGTAGGTGACAAAATGGTTAGAGCAGTAAGCTGTGTGTAGATAGTTGCGTAGGTGACAAAATGATTAGAGCAGTAAGCTGTGTGTAGATAGTTGCGTAGGTGACAAAATGGTTAGAGCAGTAAGCTGTGTGTAGATAGTTGCGTAAGTGACAAAATGGTTAGAGCAGTAAGCTGTGTGTAGATAGTTGCGTAGGTGACAAAATGGTTAGAGCAGTAAGCTGTATGTAGATAGTTGTGTACGTGACAAAATGGCTAGAGCAGTAAGCGGTATGTAGATATTTGCGTAGGTGACAAAGGCTTTTGGCATATGTCAGTTCACTGAAATCTGATTTATCTGGTATAAGAAAACATACATTTTAAAGATTTTGCATATTTCAGCTGGGTTAGAATCAGACCTCGCTGTGAAAGGGTTAAAAGCAACAGGCATGAAAAAGGCAAAGCGGCAATGATAACGTTTCAGCCTTTACCACGTGCTCAGCAGTCCATTTTAATATTAAATCATCCTTATAAGGCAAGCATTTGACATTCAGATGAATAACCTTGGGGTAGTATATCAAGTAGTCTAGATGAGTCGTTGACTCGGACAGGGTATGGTAGTTCATCTCTCCTCTTGTCTCGTGCAACAGCTAGTCTGGATCGCCAATAGTGTTTTGAAGGGATGTGGATGCAAGGTCTATGCAAGCTCGACAAGGTGCTCTATTCACAATTCCTCTTTCACATTGTAAATAGAATCTCTCTCTGTCTTCTGAGAGATGGGGTCACAGTTCTGGGCTGTCTAGGAGTAAGGCATTTTTCACTGCATGATTTTACCCAAGTCTTTCCAGCATGCTAAAAGACAGTTAAATTGAAATTATAGAGTTGATTGGTTAAGGCCAATCTTTCCCTCCAACAATTGGTGTAGACCACTTATGACATCTGGTTCCTTCATAGCCATGGGTCCCCTTAGTCATGCACTTTAGCGTTTAAGTGGCGTGGGTACTGTGCAGTGTAACAGTGCTGAGAAGGGTGTGGCTTAACGTAAGGTGACTGGTGATGATGTGATCTAAGTTGGTATTAAAACACTCATCACAATGATTCAATACAACACAGAACATAGATTTATAAGTATTTATGATAATGACTGAATGTGTTCCGTTAACTTTCGACAAGCAATTATTTTATTCAGCACTTCCTTGTCCTGTCAAAAACAAACCAAAATAGTAAATGGTGGCAAAAAATGTAATTGTGTTTGTGTTTAGTGTTGAAGTATGTATTTGTTTTCTTAACAACTTTCCAAGATCAAATTCTATCAAAATCTCATTCTTGCATTAATGTAATATATATATAACAACATACATTTTTAAAATATGTTTTAATTTAGCAAAATTGATCGCAAGCCACCAGGAGACAGTGCTGTGACACACATACACCTTTTATAAATTTATAGGTTATAGGGCACAACATGAGCTGATTAAAACCTCCCTATGCTTTTTTAACCCTTGGAAGGACAGATAGGTACATATTCACTTCCTCACTCACTAACTTCCTCTCATTGATGCTACATTGTAATTTGTATAAGCTGCATGTCTTTGTTTGCAAATTTATATCTTCTTGATGAAAGAAAGCTACACCACCAATAGTAGATAATTATAATGCTATAATAATATCTACAGGACTATATTTTTAGCAAATCTGTATCAGAGTTGCTAGTCACATATTATAGATTGATGACTAGCGTAGAACCACCCTTTGTAATCTATCTACAAAAGATGGTGTGTGTGAGTGTGTGTGTAATGTTACTGCCTCCTGATCGCTACAGACTGAATTAGAAAATTAAATCTATATGTAAAAAAATCCTTATAAACTGCTGAAGTGCAAGAATGAGAGATCATTTAAATATTTGCTCTTTAGAAGAGTTGAACCAAATATATTTTAACCCCAAACACCATTAGATTTATTGCCACCATTCTATTTTTGTTTGCTAAGTGATAGGATGAGGAAGTGCTGAATAAAATACTTGTACACCAAAACTTATTTAAAGCACTCAGTCATTATTGGTGCCAAGAGCTAATATTAGTACAAACAAATACAAAATCAAGGGAGCTTACCTTTTTGATTGGTACCGACTGAACCGAGACTCCAAACGCTCAAATGTTTTTAAGTTCACCGCTCTAGCTATCTTGCCACTTTTAAGCTCCATGTATCAATGACAAAAGAAAAGGACATGACCAATAGTAGGTGTCTGTTATTCTCCTATAACATCTTCTATATTTTCAGTGAAGCTGTATATCGTATCGGGGTTGCTAGTCTTTCTTAATTGATTCTTCCTTTGCACTGTACTTGACCACAATGATAATATATTTCCATTTATATTTTTTAGTATGAATAGTATAAAGGTTAAATGAATATATGTAGGTTAGTAAAAAGGATGAGAAGAAAAAACGGTGAGAAAATTGACTTTTTACCTTCGACATATTCGCTCCCTTCAGTGGTTGTGGCCACCAGATCAGTTGACGGGGACAATTCAAGACCATCCTCCGCCTCTAGGGGACTGCCAGCATCTTCATCGTCTTCTCTACATTCTGCTTCATCCCATGAACTACTTGAATCATTCTCCGAGCCATCCCTAGCAGCAGTTTCCCCTGAATCATTGTCCTTCATATTATCTTCATCTTTAGTTCTGGCAATGCCTTGAGGACTATCATCACACTTGATTCGGGTCTTGTTGCCTCTGCGGAGACGTGTCCTAGAAGAAATATCATCCGATTCTTCATTAAAATCATGGTCCATTTTTTCTGTAGCATCACTGAAATTATCGCATGAATCACTATCCTCTAAATTTTCATCATTTTTTCCTGAATAACTATCCTCCATCAATGTGTTTTCAGCTTTGATACTAATATTTTCTTGCTCAAGGGTTTCTGCTTGGGGACTATATCTCAAAGGAGTCTTATCATCTAAACTTTTACTATTAGGGCTATTGTCTGCTTCCAACGCTTCTGGATTCACATTACATAGTCTATGTGCAGAAGAAAATTGGTGCTGAGATAAATTGGCACACGCAGTAAGCGGATCCATGCCAACAGATGGCCTTTCATCTTGTGCCACATTTGAGGATTCTGAAAAAAAGTAGTCAATAGTTGTTGGCATATTAACTTTTATCACCAGTATCAGACTGAACATTGATTTTATATATATATACAATGATAAAAATACTGTTTTATAGGAAAGAACAGAAAAGATAATACAGGAGGCAACAAATAAATAAAGCAAAGGGTGTTCCTAGGTGAAATAAATCTCATCTGTCTACCGACAAAGAAAATGTGCTCAGGGGTTAAAAGACAATTCTTTCATGTAGATATCAGATTCAAAGTCATGAAAGGTAGCAAAAGATACAAGATAAAAGATATTGCTGAGCAGCTATGAAGCCTGGACAATGGTACATTAACCTATTTCTTGACCACGTGCCTGCCAACTGGCCACCACAATTTTCTGTCAAAGCCATTTGTTGAAATATGCCTGTTGAATGCAGAGCTGGCAGTTTTGGAACGATTTTTTAGACTGAGAAAAGTGAACTACTTATGTATTCTTCTGTTTGTACCAGTGTAGAGAGAGTAAGAAATTGAACCTAACTCTTTAACGGATGGGAATATCATAGTGTTGTCTTTGATTTTTTAAACTAAACAATCTTCTTTTCAGTTGCTTGATGTTCACAAGCATATATATTATATACCATTACGCAATATGGTACAGTGGAATTACTTTAAACAGAAAGAAACTAAACAGTTAAATACCATAAACCGTAAAGAAATCGATGAGTTCTACGAATTTCTTCTTTGTCTTTGTAACCGTACGTAAAATTAACCGAAATGCTTCTAAGTACGACTGACTTTAAACCGTAACAACTTGAGAGCTTCTCACCACCCCTAACTTTTTTTTATCATTCTCTGTACTCTTCCTTCTTTGTCTTGTTTTGTCCTTGCCCTCTAACCTTAGCCTATGATATGAATATGAACCACTCCTCCAGTTTTACATATCAACAGGTCTAGCTAATCAACTTCCCCCTCCCCTATCTTCTCCGCTTGGGCCTGACCAACACCGGAAGTTGCACACACGGTCAAAAGGGAAGACAGCTGCGAGGTACTGGTGGGGGTGTAGAATCACGCAATAGAGATGTTCTTTTCTCTCACTCCTTTGTTACGCAACTGATTGGCTTTTCAACAGATGGGTTCTAGCTTAGTGTGTTGACAATGCCTTTTCATTTCCACATCCTTAAGAGTCCTCGTTGAAGGTGGTGGGAGGGGGGGGGGGGGGGTTGTATGTGTGTGTGTATGCGTGCATGCGTAGCTGGGTGAGTGCTCGCATGTGTTTACTTTTGTTGTTAGGTCTTCGCACTTTTACTGATTGGCTTTGCATAGATGCGAGTACTAGTGTGCAGAGAAAATAGCATTTACATAGTGAAATGCGGTTTCATTTCCTCTTTTTGTCTTCGAGGTCAAGTCACTGTGCATCACGAATCAACAAGAACCGAAATGGTTTAGGAGGTCCCCGAAATTTTGGTTTAAAGTAATTCCACTGTATATCAAATTAAAGATAGATGTGAACCTCATATTTTATATTTTATTTTATAGTGGGTTCAAAAGCAGGGCCAGTATTTTGATATTCATGATGGTGATAGAGTTATCTTGCTGTATGTACTTGCCAAGATTATGTTTTTCATAGTTAATTGGTGAAGCAATCAGTCATGACAACACAAAAAGACCAACAAGGTGGAAAATAGCTATATTTATAGTGACAAAGAAGAAAAACTAAAGAACCAAATAAGAGGTAAAGAGGAGAAAATAACATTAAAAAGGGGGAATTCCTACTTTTGGAGGAAAATTGTCATCACTGAGCAATCAGTTAAGGAAAGACAATAGAAGCCTCTGGAATTCTGTCTGAGCGGAATGCACCAAATACAAGTAACAAGCACACATGACACATCAAAAGGTAATGAAATGAATGTGCAAAAGAAACTGTTTAGAGCTTTGATTGAAAGGCACCTGAAGTTTCTTTGCTTGACACATAGAAAGAAAATTGACCTTAACCCTTCACAGTATATATGTTTTTCCACCTCATCCAACACTTTCATTGTAAAGACAAAAATATATATTATGTGCATATAATGCCATCTGCGCTTCCTAAAGCCTTGCCCCCTTTAATCTTCCTTCGATTTCGGTGCGCTGCCACATTTACACCAAATTAACAATGTTGGGGTCTAAAATTACTCTGTATGTACGGATAGGAATATGAATTTTTTCTTCTTTGAAAGTAGGATCTGTTATGAATCACACTCCTCAAAAACAGTAATGTTTGAAAATGACCTCTGGTCAATAAGATGATAAAATGTTACATAGTATCATTTTGAAAAATGAATGTCTATGAAATACATTAAATTCAAATAAAAAAAAATCCCACAACAAGTACCTTTAAAAAAAAAAAAAAAATTATTGTGCTCTGAGGTAAAAAAAAAAAAAGACCCCAACATACGGGTAGGGTTCATTGGTAATTCCCAAAGAAAAGATGTGCTCTAGGTGATATGCAGGTGGTAATAGGTATCAGATCTGTAAGTGGCATCAGACAAAATTGCCTGAAAATTTTTCGAAGCGTATGGGCCTGTCGCAGCACTTATCATAATCGCATACAATAGCAGTGCTATCATAAAGACAAAAAGAAACAAAAGCAAACTCACATGTGTTGTTGAGTTTTCAGGCTTAAGGGATGGGCATTTTGAGTGTTCTGCCCATGTTCAGAAAGTTCATCCTCATCTTTGAGCATAAGAAACCCATAGTCGGAAATTTGGGCCGTGGCGATATTGCCGGAAATCCGACAATTGTCGGAAGACTTACAGGTCTGAGGTATGTAAAGATCTACAAGGTTTTAGCAAATATGACAAAATAAACAAGGCTAAGGAAGTAAGAGACAGAAAAGGGAAGAAAGACTAGAGAAAGAGAAATGTTTTACCTCCAGAGTCATCGCAATCCATTTTGACAAAGTCCTGTGAGAATGTTCCTCTTGCTTCAGATGTCCCTGCTTCAACCCTCCTCCATTCTGAACCAACAGATATAGTTGATGCTGTTATCTTTTGCTCACTGTTGTGTGTCCAGATGGAGTTGCTTTTGCTAGATGACTCAAGACTAGCCTCGGATTGACAGCAATGTAAATCCACAAGGCTTTCTGTGTCTAAAGCAGACCTTTGAAGATTTGGTTTCTCATCCAGTACAGATGTATGATCAGACAGAACATCTATATTTTGATGTTGAGACCCTTGTAATTCAGTCTCCTCTTTGATTTCCTCCTTGCATTTTGACACAGCCTGGTCACTAGCTGTTTCATCATGACAATTTGTTGAAGCAGAGGGCAATTCTGTATTTGAAGCCTCTACTTTGATAGTTGTCTTTGGTATTTCATGGGACAGGCTTGATCCATCTAAAACAGAAAAAAAATATAATTCAAAGAAAAGTGTAATGAAGATCATGGGTACACAAAATAGATCATATACAAAAAGAGCATACACTGAAATCTACAGTCCAACAGGTTTTCCTCATACCAAATGTCATCTGGCCCAAATATTTTTTTTCTTCTGAAGAAATTTTCTGCATACCTTATTCCCTCTTATGAATATCTCGTCCATCAATCTTTCACATTCCCAATACTGACCAATTTTGTAGACACACATAAGTTTTGCTTCAACAGTTAAGATTGTATAACCACAGAAACCCAAGTGAAAATTGAATGGGGTGGGTTACTCCCAAGGCAGTGCTAGACACCACCACCCACCAAATTTCCAGAGCATCTCTACATAACCCTTCACTACATGATGATGAGAGATGCCCCTTGTATGATATGTTTTAAGATTGCCTTGTCTTGTTGTATTAAACTCATACACTGGAATTCATTTTGTTTTGGAGGGTATTCTAAAAAAAGAGTTTCACAAAATTCCAAATTTGGAACAACATATCATCACTGCTGATTATATCATCCTTGTTCCTTCCATCTGCTTGAATGATACTGCCCAAGTAGGTAAATTTATCTGTCTGAGGTAGATCTGTGTTGTTGACTTGAACTGGTGTTGGTAATGTTACATTCAATGCCAGTCAATCCGTCTTTTCTTTAATATGTTAGCACTAAATTACAATAGGCCTTGTTTAATGTGCACTGAAACCAATAAAGCAAGGATGCCTTAACATAGACATAAAAGTAAACTGTGGCAATTGAATTTTTTCTTTTTTTCCCCCTTGTCCGACCATCTCATATGTGGTCCATTACCACAGTTTGAAACACAAGGTACATATATTATAAACTTAATTACTCTCTTCAACATAAAGACTGTGACCTAATCTTTAAAGTTTTAGCTTTTTTCAAAGTGTTTTTCTTCATAATCAACCATTCAATTCAAGATGTCCAGGTAAAGAAATAGAACAAAGAAAACAGTTCTCAAAGCTACTTAATTTACACTTTTCTGAGAGGTTACTCAGCTCTACTTTGTGTACCAAACCCTGCAATTGGTCACATATTGTATCAATCTATCTCCAAACTTTCTTTTACAAATGATGGATGTGTATCTAAATGTGTGAGAAAAAAAAAAATACTGAGGATTGGTAATACCTGAAAAAATGTCAATTTCTTAACCATCGAAGAAACTGATAATCGGCCCTTCTCCTACTCTTTAATCAGTTTAATGCTCATCACCAACCTATGTTTGTTGATGTTTTGGGGTTGGTGTCTGGCTGCCCTTCCTGTAAGAGAAATGTCAGCAGGTCCTCAGTGGGGAGGTGGTGGTTCATCAGCATCCCGACTATATGCTGGATGTTACTCTCTGGAACTCTGCCTTCAAGGCCAGCTGGTGAAACAAACCAAAAACAAAATGTTCAGGACAACAAAAAGGTGAAACATACCACCACATGTAAACAGGGACAATGAGCCTAATCTAATTTTTCACAATTAAGTGCAGTCTTGAATGCAACAAGCAATCCCATGCCATTTTATAAAGCACTCATTGTCTATCTCTATCTATCCCAGTCGTGTCTAGGGCATCAAATATTCAATTAAATACTTTAATCCTTTCACAGCAGGCTCTAGACTAATTCTTACTGAATTGAAATAGATATGGACATGCAAAATCTTCAAAACTCTAGTTCTAATATTTCATCCACAGGTGAAAAATGTGCTCTGATGTATTAGTAGTAGTAGTATGAAGTACGGCTGTGGTCAGGCTAGTCGCCTATCAGCCGTTTGTTGCTTTCATTGCTTGTTCT
>JAUEKZ010191128.1:0-22317 GCA_031471865.1 Melibe leonina | reverse complement strand
ATTTTGAAATCTGTGTCAACTTTGTCACAATGTCCTTGAGTTTTCTCCTGGTCTTTGTCGAATACTTTGTTTTTCTGGCGACTTTATTTTTAACCAGCCATCATAGACTTACACAAACATATAGTCTAAGTGTGTCTGTATGTTGTTTGTCAACCAATGAAAACAAGTTAAATGGTGTTTCATCAACTTTTTCCTAGAATTTATTGTAAATAAAACTTCACATTTTTTTTATACGTAGTCAGAAAAAAGTTAGTTATGTCTTTCATTTTGCATGATGACCTTTTCTTAGCACTTTGATTCTCTCTTTCAAGGTTTTCCTTTTCCAATGCATGGCTCAGACATGAGTCCTCCTATTCTACTCTCTATCCCTCCCCTTACATGGAACTTTTATAGTGGTTTGTATTCACCATGGCACCAGGATTGTTTCATCAGCCAAGTCCTTACGTATTTTCTTTTCTTTTCGCTCTCCTCCGATATCAATTTAGTTGAGTTTTTAAATGATTCTTTAAGAAAAGAGCAAGTAGGGGTGAGCATCGTCTAGCTGTTATGACATCATAACCCAGGGTTTGATATCCAACTGCGCCTATCATGTGGGGTTGGTAGGCGTCTCGTGTAGACGCTTCTTCTGTTTCTTCTCTTTTACTTTTACCTATCTTGTTTTGTCCAGCACTCTCCCCTGTACATACACATACGCACCCACACACAGCTGGTGTGTATCTGATAGCTCAGTCTTGGTCCTGCCTGTTGTCCTAGCATACTTGTGGCCATCCCCCATGTTTTACATCGTGGTACCTAGCTACAGGGTCACGTGATATCTAGAGAACCTGGGTGCTTTTGTGCCCAGGGGATGGTAAGCTATCTAAAGTCTTAAAATGGCCCATAATGCATGAAGACGGTGATAGCCACCATCTGTTTGTGTGTCCTTCTCTCCTTTGACATTGTGTGAAGTTATGTTATTTTCCTCTATCTAATTAAATCATTTCTCTGTGAAACATATTTGGAAGGGTCAAAGTTTATCTGTTCTTTTAACCAACCCGCGATCTTACCTACCGCTTGGCGCTGTTATGATGTGCATTTGTTATTACAATTAGTCATTTTGGCTCATTAATGTATTTTTTCCCTACCAGCTCAAGTCCTTCTCACTGGCATTGTATGATTATGAGGTTTTGGTGATCCATTTTTACTATCGTGTCTATATGAATAAGTTGGACTGTTTTGTCTTCCCTCCGCATGTAATAGGATATCACTGTGCAGAATGTTTGTTTTGTTTCCTTTGGCATCTTAAAGTTGAAATTGAACCAACTTATGCCATACATTTACTAGGCATATATGTGTGTGTGTGTGTGTTTGTGTTTGTGTGTGGTAGTATTATTGTTCGCGCTTTGAGTAGTAAAAGGCACATAATAAATAAACATTATTATTAATCATTATTATTATGACCTTTGCAGCTGAAAGCGCCATAAAACTCTCAATAGACAAAATAAACAGCGCCAGTACATTTTAAATCTAGCTATTGAATAGAGAAAAAAGTGATCGAGCACATACAAACACACACACGCACATACACACAAACGTGCATACACACACACACACACACACACACATATATATATATATAAATATATATATATATATATATATATATGTATATACCTTTCATTTGGTCAAAACTTTTGAGTTTCAACTTGAATTCAAATGCATGCCTACAAACGGAAGAAAGGCAGGGGTAAGTACAATTTACAGCTGGAAGTTAGGTATGCATCTGTATATTTACAAACACCGTTGAGATTAATGGCATCAATATTATTCTCATTTATTTTTGTCTCTCTCTCTCTCTCTCTCTCTCTCTCTCTCTCTCACTCCACTTCCCGTCCGCTCCCAACATCCCCCCCCCCCCTCCCTTCTCTCTCTCTCTATCTCTCACCTTGCCACCCTTCGATATTGCATTGACTTTCGACCCTTAGCAACTGGGCACCTCCCAGCGTGCGGTCCAAGATCGAAGTGTATCGATGCCAGCCCCGAAGCATCATGGACTACGAGCCCGGGTTTTCGTCCATCGCCTTCCGGGAAAGCAAAGCGGTAAGTCTGAGTTCATAGTTCGTAGTTCATAGTTTATCATCATATATTTTGATAGACCCATTCAACTCAACTCTGAGGGGACATGCTCACTAAACAGTTTAGATTTCGAATGCAACCCAGACCGCCCAGATTCCTTGCATTTGACGTCAGGGTAAGACAATGTTGAAATTTTGAAAAAGAGAAATTACTCGCCTGACGTCATTGTGACAATGTGATCATGTGACATTTTGACTGCAGCCGTATGTTGCTATGGCTACATCTTTTCTTTTTTTTCTTTTTTGTCTCCTTTTTCATTTCTTCTTTTTACCCCTGAATGACAACACGCAAATCACATGCGTGTGTCAACAATATCCTGCCTTACACAGACTATTTTCTTCCTATGTCTGTTCATTTGTTTATGTTGTTCTTCTGTGTGTAATCATTCATTCCCTGGCCATGTTAATGTTAGAGATATTCCACTAATGTGTTTCAAATGATACTTCTTCTTCCTGTGACTGTAGATAGATCTAGTGGTTGGTAGACTTCCTCATCAACTTTACTCTTACGTTATCCATCAATGTGTCCATAGACAGGACAATGGCGGTGTGATACAGTACTTGTTCCAAAACCTCACCTCGTTATCAGCTGTATGGTACCTGTGTTATCTAGCGTTAATATCAAATGTTTAAAATACTATCGATGAATTATTACTATTACTTCAATCAAGTACTGTGAAAATAGATTTCTTTGATTTTTCTAAACTAAAATTATGCGTGGTGTTTTGTTTTTTGTTGGGGTTTGTTTTTTTTTGGGGGGGGGGTATTAAAATTTGTCGGACCCAAATCATAGTTGTTTTCTTTGAATTCACGAGGAGTCGTGAAAGAATACTATAAAACACTTATAGACGTCCTTGAGAGTGATATGAAAACGATACAACACTAAAGTGTCGTCGATATCCTTCACTTAGCACTGCAACAGAAAGGCCAAGGGCCGTCGTGCTCTTATACTCTTTATCCCCTGTAGGAAGCACATAGATAAACAGGCTGTCACTCTTGTCGTGTCTCTTTTCTATCGTCTGTGGAAATTTACACCATTTGTAAAGCGGTGTAAAGAGTTCGAAGATATAAAGATAGGGATATCTTTACTTCTGATGCAGTGTCAGGGGCAAGGTCCGCCTGACTTCTGCTTAGTGCATCACCACAGGGCTGGAAATACCCCCTACCCCCTACCCCCCCCCCCCCCTCTCGATTCCACTCGAGCCTCAAGGAGCTGAGGTGAGATCCGATTACTCGCTGGATCGTTCCGCATAGTATTCGAGGCCCGAGGTTGATGCTCCCTCCCAATGGAAGAGTTTCCAGTCGGGTTCTTATCCAGCCAATCGTAATCTTGATTGATTGTCGTGTTGAGGGAATGGCGAATAATTGGTTCAATATCACGTTATAATCAGAGTTGTCAGAGCTGGAATATTGCTGTATTCCTCGCCATTTTGGGTTAATAATTTATAATCAACCAATGATAAGGTTGTTGTTCTTTTTTCAACAGCAATAAATTTTAATCTTAAACGCAACCATGAGAGTGATGGATTATTAAAATTGTAAGAAAAAAATATTGTAAAAAGGGGACCTCTTGGTCAAAAAAATGTTAAGCAAGGGTCGGCCTTATTTTTCCTAACACTGGAAAACATAAAGGTGTCAACCTCATTTCTTCAAACACTGAGCTTCATAAACGAAAATGAGGAAGGGGGGGGGAGGGCTGGAGTAAGGATTTTTAATTTTTGTTTTCCATCTTGCCACGGCGACACCGCCTTGCCATCAGCATAGTACAACGCCTAGATCGTCCCTTTTAGAGCGGGCAAATTCTGATCAGCAAAGAAGCCTGTATTCTATATACAACATTTTGGCCGGTAATTTTCCTTCTTCAGGTCACCTCGATACAAAGTCGGTGTAAGGGATTCATTGCAAGGAAATCGTCTTGTATTGGCATTGAATTGTGGCGCTGATTAAAACACGCGATAATTTTTTTTTTCTTTGAGATTTTAGAACTCAGTTTCGCATTAAAATCTAGTCTCGCGTGAAGAAAGTGGTGAAATAGATCTTAGTCCTCTAATTCGGCTGTGAATAGTGTCTGGCAGAATATGACTTAGGGTAAAGAAGAAATAAATATTTACCATGTCTTAATGTATTAATGTAAAAATGCATTAAGATTTAACGCTTGTAGAAAGTCACCATGTTCTGTATCAAAATCCATGTGTTCTCACAGCTGCTGTTTATCTCATGCCTTCATGTGACGATTGCTATGAAATTAATTGCATGTCATGTTAAATTTCTTTTTTAATTGAAATTTTGAACTAATATTGATTTTGATCAGTATTGATGACTGATCGGTGCATGAAACTAAAGCATGCCTTTGTTTTCACCCCTGTACACGACACTCGAAATCAACATTCTTTCACATATACTTCTTTTAATGCATGAAATATCTTTTTCTGACCAGAATTTGAGAAAGGTGACATTTTGTTGAACATTACTCTAGGGTTTTTAACCTATTGTTTTCTAAATCAGTATAATTGGCACACTACTGCTACAACTACGTCTTCTTCTTATACTACTACTACTACTACTGCCGCTGTTGCTGCTACTACTGGTACTACTACTACTGCCGCTGTTGCTGCTACTACTGGTACTACTACTACTACTGCCGCTGTTGCTGCTACTACTACTACTACTACTACTGCCGCTGTTGCTGCTACTACTGGTACTACTACTGCTACTCACTACAACTACTATTACTACTACTACTACTACTACCATTACTACTACTTCTACTACTACTGCTACCACTATTACTGCTGCTGTTGCTACTACTACTACTACTACTCCTATTCCTGTTGCTGCTTTTCCTTCCACATCTACGTACATACTACCACTGTCGCTTATGCCGCTACTTCTACAACCACCGTTGCAACCACTTATGCTAATTTAGCAACCCGATGGTCCAGAAACTCAATCATATGACCTCCACAATTATGTGACCTCCACAACCAACACTAATTCAACAGTTCCCTTGGTTTATGCTCATCTGGCAACCTGCCAACCTACCTACATTTAAAAGCGATCCCTACCTTGCTAGATTACGGCATCTCACATTGCAGGGCTCAGAAAATTATGTTTATCGAGCATAAATCTTTTTGTTATCATTGACATGCCAAGGATGTGTGATAGATTAATATGTCACACTGTTATTCTGGTCTTTTGCTTTTTTTAAAATAATTTGTTTGGCTGTATGTCTCTACTGATCTTACTGCAGCATCCATTTTACTCTGCATCTTGTTTTTGTCCCTCCAAGAACGCACGAACTGATGACGTCACCCAGGCATCTCTCCTGCTTCCCTCCCCTTGCCCCGTGCATCGTCCACTTAATGTCTAACACCATCACCATTTATCACCCCCTTGTTTCTAGAAATTCCGGCCTCGTTCAAAGTCCGTGCATTCCTTGACAGACGAGGCGAAGAAGAAGGAGAAGGTAACGATAATAACAAAAGAGGAGAGAAGAAAAAAACTCCCAAGAGAAAAATCCTAAACGCCGGATACCTCCATCTAACCAACATCATTAACCTTCGCTTTCTTTTCAGTAGTTTTTAGTTGACTTTGTAGCAACTGTTTCTAGTCTAGATGTGCGGGTTTTTGTGTGCAGTGGTTTGTGTTTTTTTCCCTTTGCTTGCTTTCATTCTCGCTTTTATTTTCTTGCCTCTGTATTCCAACGCCAATCTTGTAATGACGTACCAAGAAACAAAACAAAAAAAAGACTATTTCATGTTTAAAGTTTAAACATGGAGGAGACATTTGGGTCGAGAGAACGCTGTCATTTAAAAGCCTCTTATATTCCTTCATTAACAAAACAATCTTCTCAATAGATCGTCCCCACATCTCGAATAACCAATACATCAATGATACTTATATGGATTAGGGCTTAGGATTGGGGTAAAAGTGAGTCACTGTTTTGACCTAATCACCAAACATGGAGTTTCGTTATTATTACACCCTGTGTGGGTGAAAAGTTGGGTTGGTTTTGAGAAGAGAACAAAATTTAAATGCTTGGATGGAAGTTATAATATGTTATAGCGTTCTGCCTTCGCATAACGATTTGCCTAGATTTTTTTCCCTTTCAGAGATGTGAATAACATAATAATGTACAATTCAAACTTGTTTTATCCTTGATCTAACCAAGCTGAATAATTGTTCATGTCAATGTCATATTTTAGATAAAGAGATAAAGGAAGCTACTTCTTTTCCATACTATACAAACCTCAAGGCTTTGGAGACAAATCGTGTTGTGGCTGTTTTCTCACAGTTGTCAATTTCTTTTTTTTTTATTGTTTGTGTTTATTAATTTTCTTTTTTGTACAAGACTAAAACTAATCGATCGTGTTTGGTTTCTTTTGTTTGTAAAGCTTGTAACTCGGAATGTGTGATTTGAATTCCTGTAGGCTTGGTCGCTTTTTGTAGTAACGTAGTAAGTTCTATTCCTCCCCCCCCCCCTCTACCTCTCTCTCTCTCTCTCTCTCTCTCCCTCTCTCTCTATCTATCTATCTCTCTCTCTCTCTCTCTCGCTGTCTCTCTCTCATCTCATCCCTATCTTTTTCTCAACTATCTCTTTCAAATCGATCTATCCTGCTTTCATCTCTCTCATACTATCTATCTTATTATCATCTCTCTTTCTCTCTTGCTCTCTCACCTCTCTCTCTCTCCTCTCTCTCTCTCCTCTCATTTCTAACTCCCATTCTATCTGTCCTTTTAAATCTTCCTTAGAATCTGTATTATATTGTTCAGATTTGCTTATTTTGCTTCCATTTGACTGACTTCCTTATCATCTCATAATAATAATATATTCTAATGTTTTGTGTTTGTATTACACATTAATAATTCACAATTGTGTGTTTGCATTCTCCTGATGTTGTACTTGACACGTCTCGATGCTGGTAGTGATAGCACTGCAATAGTTTGATGTGCTGAATGTACCGATGTCACACCAGGCTAAAACAGTTGGCTGTGTGTTAATGTGCTTTAAAGATGAGTCAGCGATTATTGATTTATGTCAATTGATAACATAATTGCGTGTTGGTGTGTTAGATTTCGTTAAATAAATAAAAACATCATTCATTTCAAGATTTAGACTCATATTCCCGATAAGATGCCATTTCGTGTGTTGGTAAAATGGTTGTATAAAGCGGCCATACAATGTGTCTGTGTTTGTTTTATTTGTAAGTTTGTTTTGTTCAATCAGTTTGTTTAAGATTATTATCAGGTTCATGCATTATAAACATTTCGTCCCCGGTGACACAGTGCATGAATATGATTTCATGTTTGTAACACATCTCATGTTAACATTGACGCGGCCGTCATGGTAATAAAATACACAGCTTGTTGACACACTCAAACTGCGACCACTGTGGACACAAACAACTTCAGGTGTTGGTGTTTCCAAGGTCAAAGTGACTTTTCGAAATGTTTACCTAGTTATCTGACAGGGTTTTGTTTGTTTTTACTTGTGTGGTTTTTTTTTCATGCAACCGGCTCTTTTATAATGTCGTTATGATCTATTACCATAATATTTTTAATAAATCAGTAACCAAGAAAAATTAAAAAGCTCTGGTTTTCTGCTATCTAGACAACCACGGTTTGCTCTCGTTTTCTTAGAGAAGAATAGTCACACTAAGGGCCACTACCTCTGCAATCACATCCATCTACACACTCACACTCCACACTGGAACACATCAAGGATGAACTCAGCAATACGAACGGAGGTGAGAGCAAAGGGAGTGATTAGCAGGCCAGTATGGTGGGACAAAGACAAAGCAAGACAGACAGAAAAGCGACGCTAACCCTTTATTATATTGTTTGTCCTGATGAAGACCTTTGGTCGAAACGTCGCTTTTCTGTCTGTCTTGCTTTGTCTTTGTCCCACCATACTGGCCTGCTAATCACTTCCTTTGTTTCACCTTTGACAACCACTGGCCTAGAGATCCCCTCCCTTTCTGCAATACGAACGAACCTGAGAGCAAAATGAAACGACACACACCATCACACCTCGCACCACCTTACAACATTGTATATCATAATGAGATATTAATTAATATTAGTTGCACATTCAACCTAATAATTCAATTAAAAAAGACTAACCAAAATATCCGTTTAGTAATTATTCACCATTCCGAAAATCAAATCAAGAACGGGTGTCATGTTAAAATGGGTTCCTGCGAAAAAGCAGGTTTTTTTACTAGTGTTCCATGATATATTACTGATATGTTACATTGTGATATAATGATATAATATAATATAATATGATATAATATAATATAATATGATATGATATAATATACCAATTAGACATATATGACAAGCTCTTTAATTATACCGTATATATTTACTGTCAGACTGTTAGTCAGTCAAAACTCTGCTGATGCTTGCATAATTCATTAGTCTGCTTTATAGAATATGATATATTATATTATATATATATAATATAATATATCTGCTTATGTTGGGCATGGGGAGTAATATGTAAGTGTAAGAGCTATTACTATAAAACCCATGCAGTAAGAGTCATTACTTTAGCATAGCACATGCCTTATGCAATGCCGTGTGTTGTTACTACACGCTCTCGTTCAATATTAATTAAGTCATCTTTCCGTATTTATGAGACATGGATAGACGACTACATCATCATTCGTATCACTGATGTCAAATCATGTTATATTATATTTGGTAAACAAAAAAACGAGGGGGGAAGGGGTTATGCTAATGATAAGAACATCATGTCTAAAGCGCCCTGCAGGCCTCAATTTCGCTATTATTGACGCTAGATGATGATGATGATGATAGGTTTATTTATAAAGTGGCTTGCACCGAGATCTTAACCCTTTCACAGCGAGGTCTGATTCTATCCCAACTGAAATATGCAAAATCTTGAAAACCTTGAAAACGTAGTGCTCTTATACCAGATAGATCAGATTTCAGTAAACTGACATATTATTATTATGCCAGTTCACGGAAATCTGATTTATCTGGTATGAGAACGGGGAAATCTTGCAGATTTTGGTGTCCTTAGCATTGAAAGGGTTAATAACGGTGCTGTCATGACGTTATCAACAATCCTGACTTCGAAAATACCAATTCTTAGTTGGAACTTTCCACAAAAGAAAACTTTTATAGGTTTATGTATTTTTTTATTCCCTTTCTACCTTAACCCAAATTGATTTAACTGGTACTTGCCACGGCATTCACTCAGTTCTACATTAACCTCTACTTGTTTGTTTCAAACTTTTGTTTCTTTTTGGGATTTTGGTTGTTTTAATTTGGTATTGAAAGCTGAATAATTGGAGGGTATCTCCGGTTTGGTATGTATTCTTTGTTTATGGTTTGTTTGTTTGTTTTTAAGGGTTTGCGGGGGTGGGGGGGGGGGGGGATTTAATGAATATGTTTTGATACATCGTTTCTTTTGTTTCGTTTCTATTCTATTATACCATAGATGGATTTTTTCTCTTCCCACCATTACAGGCATTAGATGTAATGTATTATGTATTTTCTCCTCCTGTTGTTATTTTGTTGATTATTTTTTTGTTCTCCTTTATGCTTATTATTGATTGTGACGTTATATCCTTATATTACTATGTTGTTATATTCATGTGTTGTTGCTGTATTATGAACCGTGTGGCAGCATACAGACATTTTGAAGATGATAGATAGATAATAGTCACGTACCATATCAAAGCGCTTCGTGATGATTATAATGAGGAAATGAGTTGTATCATTAAAAAGTCTAAGGAATTTTAATATTTATTTTACAAAACAAAAACTGACAGAATAGTAAACGAAACAAAACGTCCAGCTCTCATTTAAACGTTTGAAGTCAAGAGGGGTATCGTTAACTTTGTTGTTATTTTTTATTTTATTTTTTATCGTTTGTTTTTTTAATGGGGTTTGGAGGGGGTTTATGTCCAGACCCATTGTTTAGCTTTGTTTTTTCTTATTTACACACAGAGAGGGATAGAGAGAGAGAGAGAGAGAGAGAGAGACAGAGCGGCAGAGAGAGAGAGAGGCAGAGAGAGAGAGAGAGACGTATACGCGTGTGCTTTATTAGCAAGGATTGTAATATATGGGAATAATCGGGACCATGAGATCCTGTTGCTCTACAGAGACTGTTGCTTTAGCGGATGTCGTTATGGAGGGGCTGCATTGTAAAATTAACTTCGCGTTTTAAAAACAAATCCAAACTCGAAATATTCTCAAATCAAGACATACATGTAAGTATATTCACATCTGTACTGCCTTCAACTTTAAAGTTGAAATTTGAAAACTGCATGAATGCTCCTTGGTTATTTTCTTATTTTCGTTCCCTCTTCTGTCTATCCCTCCCTCCCTCCCTCTAGGAAAACGCCCACAATCCACGGATAGACCGACCCGGCGATTTCAGCCAATAGTGAGTACCTCTTTGTTTGTTTTAACATCCGTTCTCTTTGTCATCGTCGCTGTCGTTATCTTAACAGCTTATCGTATAATAGTGTTTTAGTCATCATTATTATCACATCATCCTCTTCTCTTATTCTCTCATTCTATCCTCTTATCATAAGCACCATCAATATCATCTTCATTGTGATATGTATTTTCTTCTTTTTGATAATCGTCGTCGTTGCTATTATCATCATCATTATCATCATCACTATCATCTTTATAATAATCATCATGATACATAACACGACTCCGGTCGATCACCTACCCAACTTAGTGACGCAATGACAAAGCCATCTACACACACACGCACGCACGCACGCACGCACGCACGCACGCACACACACACACACATAGACACAGACACGCGCATACACATTTATTGTAAAAAGCAATTGAGGTTGCGGATTTCGATTGCAGCAAGATGTGCAACGGTGCAAGGACGTGCAAAATAACATAGCAGTGTGATTAATACCATAGCAGCTACACACTACACACACAAACACACACACACACACACACACTTCCTTATTTTGATACGATGCGAGGAACACAAAAGGACAAGAAATTAGACATGACGAAATTAAATAACACATATGATCGCGTGGTAGATTGTGGAGGTGTCACAGGTGTACGAGATAAATTCCTATCTGTCTGTGTGATCTGATTTGAACGAGTCTGTCGTAATGCTGCACCACACTCATACTTCACACTTCACATCAAACACGGCACTGTGTCTGTACCGTGGATCCCCATTGTCAGCATATTTTTATGGCAGCGATGAGGATGAATTAAAGTCGCAAATCCTTAAACCTTTTCACAGCGAGGTGTGATGATTATAACCCAACTGTAATATACACAATCTTGAAAATTTACGTGATAATGTACCAGATTAATCAGATTTTAGTGCACTGACAAGTTTTTTGGCATATTATGTCAGTCCACAGAAATCTGATTTATTTAGTGAAAGAACAAGCAAATCTTGCAGATTTTGATGTATCTACTTATTTTTAGAAGTCATTAGCATTGAAAGGGTTAAACGCCTGGGTGAGCTTCTTGTACGATTTCTGCAGCGTTTGCGAACTGGAGGATACTAATAATAAGTCTATCGCAGATTACTTGGAAATTGGCTTGTCCATGCTTAGCAAGAGTACAGTTTTAAATAAGGCCCTCGAATTAAAATCCCAGCTTCTGTGACAGCTGACAGTTTTATAACTCTATGGCTTGAGTTGGTACCATCCTTCTCTACTCAACTCTAAGGATATACTGCCTCCTATCCAGTGGATAGGTTTATTGCTTATTCTTGTGATGCGATTTCATAGGGAATTCTTAGAATTGGAATCTTTTTTATATAATGAACAAGTTTATAACTGTAAGAGGAGAAATAGACATAAGGGATGGAGGGAGAGAGAGAGATAGGGGGTGGGAACCAGGGAGGGAGTTAATAATAGGCGTTCCCAGTGCAAAGTAGATACGGTAGTGTATAAATATAAATAATATTCCCGAAACGAACTAAAAATACGATATTATTATGGATTGTCTGTTACTGGCCCGGTTATGAAATCGTTAGAATTGAGTTGTGTTTTCGTCTATTCACGTTTG
Organism: Melibe leonina; assembly: GCA_031471865.1. Taxonomy (NCBI): domain Eukaryota; kingdom Metazoa; phylum Mollusca; class Gastropoda; order Nudibranchia; family Dendronotidae; genus Melibe; species Melibe leonina. The sequence goes on along the minus strand of JAUEKZ010191128.1, from coordinate 10,150 downwards.
TAAGTGTGTGCGTATGTGTGCGTGTGCGCGCGCGCGCGCGTGTGTGTGTGTGGAATATTATGCTGGCCTGCCGATTTTGCAAGGTGCAACCCGCGTTTTATTTTGTCTTCGATCGATCCCTGTGTTTCCTGAAGCTCTCATGAGCAAGCGGCCAATCAAATGGCTTTATTTATTGCATCTGTACTACACGGCACACGGAGTGACACCACGTGACACCGCGTTCCTCGGGATTCATTCACACGCCAGTCGATTCCGTGCCCCTCCCTCCGCCTGACCTGCTGGCTGTAGCGTGACACGCGACGCGCATACTACGAGAGCGCTGCGAGGGTTTGTTTTGGTCTCGCTCGTCCGAGTTGTACCTTGGTGTGGTGTGCGTGTGTGTGTGCTTGCTTCCACACTCGACTCGAAGGTCAGATGTGTTCGCGAGGAAAGTCCTTGTTCGTGTTTTGATCGTCTCTTGTGAAAGAAAGGCATTTGGCGCGTGCTTTCCATTCCAGCCTTTTTTCAGAGATTACTGTTCTGTTCTGTTGTTCGTGTAGAAGTGTGAAAAGGAATTTTCTGAAACGACTCCAAGCTGTGTTGAGAATTTGAGGTTAGATAATGAAAATAATTCCTGAATCCATTCCAATCCAACACTGACTTAGGATTTGTGATACGATTTCTGGCGCTCACTGTTCACTTACTGCTCACAACTCTGAAGAGAGCCTATTTCACAGTTATTAATATCTATTTCTTTACACGTGCAGTGTGTTGAAAATCCGGTGTGTCTATTGTGTGTTCATGAAAAATGTGATTGGTCCTTGGCGAGTTCTTGTCTACTAGGTTGATAAGGTTACATAAGAAGATAAAAAACGTTTCTCAAATCCGTCATGTAGATTGTACACTATTCACCTTGCACGCAATGATTTATCTCTTTCTCTTTCTCTCTCTCTCTCTCTCTCTCTCTCTCTCTCTCTCTCTCTCTCTCCACGTCTCTCTCTCCACGTCCACTCAATCCGAATCCGGAACAGGGGTGGTATTTTCGAACATGTATGAGATGATAAACATAGAGGGGGCAGAGAGAAGGAGAGGAGGCGGGTGTAGGAGCTTAAAGAGGGCTTAATGTTACCTTCTTCAATCCTTTCGGTCAGCAGATACTTTGACTGGAAGGTTACTTTGTGTGTTTGAGAATTGTCCCGCAAACATTGACCTAACTTGACACTTAGGTCTGTGGGTTTGAGAAGTGTCTTGCAAACATTGACCGCAGTGTACTTTTTGAAAACCACATTGATTGTGTGTGTGTGTGTGTCTGTAGCGTGTGTAAATGAAATGACAGGTACTAGACTACCTCACCCCCCCCCCTTCCCCACCCCTACTCTTTTACCTCATACACACAATCCAGTATTGGGGTGCCCAAGTCAACATATTTTGCTGCCTATCCGTTTCACGTGACAGAAACCGGGATAAGCTCTGGGTGTAGAGGCCAGTAGGGTCTAAAGGCCTGATTTTGATTTTTACATTTATATTCCGTGACTGTACTGTAAAATTTATTGCAGGCGTTGTAGTCGAACTGGTAGAGCGCAGTACAAAACCGGGGGTTCCTGGTTCGATTCCTACCACTTGCGCTTTTGTTTTTCCTTGTGCCTAAAAGTTTACTCCAATTGCCTCCCGGCACCCAGGTGTAAAATGGACAATTCACAGCCTGTAGGCTGGATTGGACTTAGTAAGTCATTCTACTTTGGTGCTAATTTACCTCTAGCAGTATCAGACTTCTTCTTGCTTATTCTTGCGCCATCTCTGCCACTGTTACATAAATGCACATTTACATATTTAGACGAAAGGCCTGTCACTGTCATTCATTCCTGTATCTGAATGACACAGTTTTGCGGTCGCACCCGATCAAAGCAATTGCTGTCGCGAGTTCGACATTCTTATCGCGTATTTGATCAAAGCTGCACCACAAAACCGCTACAATTATCCTGACCACAACGGTGTTGCTTACTCACGTTACAGTAATTATAATTGTAACGGTGTCAAATTGTTCTTAGTTAGTACAAACGATTGTATTGTTCGTGTGTCGTGAATAATGAAGTTGTTACTGTAAACTGTACATATACAAATATATCTACATACATACACCAAAGTCTGGGAACCTTTACAAACGTCATTTTGGGTAGTCTAAATTAATATACCTAAACTAAAACCAAGAGATCACGGATGGGTGCATTATCGACACCTCTATCTCGATCTGATCTTTTAGCTCTGTGCCTTTGTTGTTTTTCGTGTGTTTTGTAGATATTAACTTTTGTATTTTCGTGTCATTATTAACATTTGTGTTTTTGTTGTGTTTGTTATGAGAAGGCATTGGGCCGAAACTTCGACCGTGTCTTCTTCTGTCTTCGTTTTTGTCTCTGACTCTGTCATTTTTTTTACAGTAATTGGCAATGTTTCTATTTCTCAATTAAAAATAGAATATACATATGTATTGTTCTTGTTTTGAAATGCACAAGGCATACAAATAAAATTGAAAACGCATACTAAAGCATGTGTTCGTTTTTTAGGTGTACTCAGAAATTATTGAAATCCCGTAAGTAGATGTAGAAAAATATATCGGTCCATAATGATATATAATAGCAACTTACCATCGGGTATGATATTATGTTATTTCTCTCTCTCTTTCTCTCTCTCTCTTTCTCTCTCTCTCTTTCTCTCTCTCTCTTTCTCTCTCTCTCTTTCTCTCTCTCTCTCTCTCTCTCTCTCTCTCTCTCTCTTGCAGGGTACTTCGACCGAGATATTAAAATGGATGTTGAAACAGTGATTCGAACAGGGCTACATTATGACTAATGGGTTTGACTTGGACAAATGGTTGTTAACTGATTCGTTACAGGCACCCAGACTAATGCTTAGTACTGGGTAATTAAATCAATGTTCCAGCTCTCATTCTGGCCTTTACGCCGGGGGGTTTTTAGGGGTCAGAGAGAGGCAATGACAGACAGAAAACCGAGAGAGACAAATAAAGGGCAAACAGCATAATTTAGGTTAGCCGGTTATTTCCTTCGCATTATTTTTCTACCTTATTTTTTTATCTACAGATACACATCACATACTATGCCTTCTTCTTTAACTTGTGTAAGTAGTCTTTCTTTGGGGAGAGCATTAGTCCTATCTTCGCTTTCACCCACCCCTTCATTTCTCTTTCCCCCTCCCTACCCCTTCTCTCTCTCTCTCTCTCTCTCTCTCTCTCTCTCTCTCTCTCTCTCTCTCTCTCTCTCCATTGTAGCTGACCTTGAATAACCTGTCTTCCTGTTTTTCCCATGCTCCTTTGATAAATATAAAGTATAACGCCCCTCATCAGATATAATTATGATGTAATATGATATATTATGTGCGAGTATGGAGTTTGTACGGGTCCCACGGTGTCCTTGTCCTGGCTCCAGCGTCAATCAAATAGTAGATACAGAACCACCCGTGGCTGGATGAACACAATATCTTTATTAGGATCGATAAAATTATACGTAGTTCTTTCAACTCTTCCACGCCCATTCGTGCTTAGCCATATAGATACAATGTACTGTCTTGTGTAACATATCTCATTCAATTTTTTTATTGCGGTTTCGTAGGGAAGAAAGCTTTTGTTCTCCATTCTTGCGAACCACCAGTCACGAATTGTCAACCAAGGTTGATGGTTGGCACTGAATGAATGTTCATTATTGTATGCAACACTTTAAGAAGCAGCACGATACATTCCTTAGGCTGTGGATACATCTGCTGTATTTTTTATGACCGTCTAGAGTGAGGGGTCACACGACCAATAACATTAACCCTTTAAATGCTAAGGACGCTAAAATCTTCAAGACTTACTTGTTCTTATACTAGATAAATCAGATTTCAGTGAACTGACATATGCCTGAAATTCAGGCTTTTGGCATCTATGCCAGTTCACCGAAATCTGATTATCTGGTACAAGAAGACGCATATTTTCAAGGTTTTGCATTGTATTTCAGTTGAGTTCAAATCAGACCTCGCTGTAAAAGGGTTCAACATTCACCACAGACAGATGTCAAGCATAGATGGCCGAAGACACAGAGTCAATGGGTGACGAAGTAATTTTTACCTGCCCTGTCCAAAAAAACAAAAAACAAAAAAAAGCCACATCTATTGTCTTTGTGTCCTTGGGTACCTACCTCTTTTACCCAAATGGTAGGGCAGCACCGTTGTTGGTACATGGGATTCCCCAATCTTCCCTTGGGATAGGCCTGGAAGATGCATTTCCTATTGGGGGTCAAATGTAGGGATTTTATTTATTTATTTTAATTCACAACATGGATCCCTGTATGTATTCACAGTATTGAAAATACATGTAATGATAAAACTTTGGACTTTGCACCATAAACAAACGGTCAGTTGTATTTAAACCAAAAAAATAGCAGCTGTGACTGTGAAATAATAAATGTCTCCACCTTAACTTCTTGATCTTGGTACTGTAATCCCCGTCTATTTTTTCCACAAAGGACCATCGTTCTTCTCCACATGTCTCTCCTCAACAGGCGGTTATTTACGAAAGGTTTTAGCATACTGCTGCACATTCATGTAGGTTTAATTTTCTTTTAGATATCAACGCTCAAAATCGGTCAGGTAACGAAGTCTGATAGTGGGTTTGTGCACACAAAAAAAAAATAAGCCAGGTATTTTCCCCCCTTCTTTTATGATACGTAGATTTGTATGCTTGGGTGAGCACGAATGTTGAATGTGACGATCTCTGCAATCCAGTTTAATGAATGCTCTCTTATTTCTTATGGTTGTATCCAGGTTTGGATGTTGTGTTGCGTAAGGCCCAAAGCAAGGGGTATTCACCGTTCTCCTACACCTTCGCACACACAGACATAGCAATAACAGCTCCTTAGAATTAGAATTGAAACTGTTGTGGAACGCTGATACCCGCGTAACGGTTTATAAGTGTCTTTCATATTCATAGTCTTTTCGAGGGAGCTGTGTGAAGTTGAAAATACAGTGTATGCCAACTGTGTGCTCTGTGTGCATTAAAAGATGTGTTGCTGAAACAGTTCTCCAACACATAGCAATAAAATAGTGTGGGATTAAGTCAGTCATGACGTAATGATACTTTATTTTCTTCATTCAAAAGTAGCCGTTATTATTAACACAATTATCCCTTCATGATGTCTAGATTAGTTTTCTCTGCTTTTTAAAAAAAGTATCGTCTAACTTAATAGTCATATTTGTCGTTTGTTTTTGTTGGGTTTTAAAAAAAATGTTATTGATAAGGAATATTGGTGTAAACGGGTTATCGCAGACCCCAGTGTTTATTTTATTGTACTTTCACTTTGTATTGATGCTGACACAGTGGCACGGTAACCGACTGACACATTAATCTTGCACACACACAACACTCATGGCCATATCTATCTACTACAGCACTGGTTATTTGAAGCGCTGGGTAGAGTCCAAGTTCTTGCCGCGGGATATATTGTCACTGGGTCACCTAGACACACGACACAGTTTTTCCAATACAATAACAAACAGTGAAACAATCATTGCAACTTTGAGCATCTGTCGTCAACGTCCAATGATCCTGTAGACAGCCACTGATAAGGGAAGGTGGATGGCCAAGCTAAAGTAAAAGGGTCTTTAGACTCGTGCTGTCGGCCAGGCGATGGGTGCTGTGGCAGGGTCCCGCTCAGGACCATTTTCTTATATATGTATATTTTTGTTTAGTTTTCTGCTTTCTTTGGCTTTGTCTCATATCTTCACTGCGTATTGTTTCAAGTTTTCATGACCACCTAGGCAGGATGGTTGGGTTCACACTTTATTTTTGGTTTCAAATTTATCCGTAAACACATCAATACCAAGAAAACCAATGGGCACATTCAGGTCGACGTCCTAGTGTGATAAATTTGAGTCCGGTTGATAAAATCACCCTAAAAAGTTTACTTTCTTCCTTGACCTTGTGTCCCTTTGCTGTGTTTTCTGCCTCCCATCCTCACATTCCAGACATTCTGTGTCAATAGATGATTTATTCAGGATCTCTATCAGTGATCAGTATCAGCCAATCAGTCGGAATAATGAGCTGGACCAAGATAATGAGATGCCAGATGTAAGATGTAACACCCCGTAACGGTGGTATCGTCCTCAGCCAAATCTGATTTCTCCTCGCTGCGATAGTTTCTGGCAGCACAACAACAGGTTTTCTCAAACACAATCCTATCACATTATATGCTCCACTTGTCCGATGTATCATACATATTCAATAAATCTCTCTATACCGCCGCCGCGCTCCTTCACACCAATCCTCTTGACCGACATTCTCACAAAATTGTTAAGTAAAAGATTCTTCATCACCGTAATTTTTTTTTTCTTGATATGGTTATTCATTTTTTTTTAATTTAAAGAATAAAAATCACTACCTTAAAGAAGAGACAGTCCTGATGCCCCATTTGTTGAGAACTTTTAAAACTACATGAAACGGTACTATGTTTACATGGAAGAGATCAATTAAAGATAGAAAGAAAGAGAGCTTAGCTGTGCGCCTTGGATGAAAAGCAGACTGTAGTGTAGAGTCAAGACCCAGAGTCTACAGAGTTGCATTGATAATGGTATTGGTATTGTAGTAATGGTTCACCCGTCGAGTCACCAGTCTAATGAAGGCGTAGGGTGAAGGCTGTACGATGGTTAATTGGTTTGTCTGGAACGTCTCCAACTCTCAAAGCTCACCACGTCTTTCGTATCGTATTGCCTGCCTGGTTGGGGGAAGGGAGGGGAGGGGGGGGTCCTGCTACAACCCGAGACAGCACATCGTCAGGCAGGAGAGAGAGAGAGAGGTGGGGGCTGTTTTTGTACATGAAGGGTAGAGCTTCTGCCTTTCAGTTTGGCATTGGTATTGTGGTATAATATGGTATTCTGGGGTCAGGTTAGCCTCCGTATGTTTGTGGTGCGTGTAATTAAATTGTGTGTGAGGTAGAAAGTGTAGCCGTGGAGGGCGGGGGGGGGGGGGGGGGCGGTCTGTTGTCAACTGTAATTGTCGATAGCATAGTAGGAGGTGTTTGCTTCCACCCAGGTGTGAAGCAGGACATGGCACATGACCTTGAACCTGTAGTTTAAGGATAAGGTAATCCGATGATGTCTCCTCCCAATACGCGATAGGGGATTATCTCCCCTTTTTGCGCTAATTATGAAAGAATGATATTTTTTTCAGCTTTGGGAGTTCTCCCCAAACTTCCTTTTATTCAGTCTACGATCAATGATCATAAGCCTATAACCCAATTGGGCTTAGACGTTTCCCGTGCTGAAAAAAAAGCCTGAATTATGCTAAGATTGGTGGGGACATCCATTTCTTGTACAAAACCCCAGGATCAAGTTACGAAGCTACAGCCGAAAAGTCCGCTACTGGCTCTCTTCAAAGTCTCTACTCGTGTGTTTGCAGTTTACATACCAACGACCCCTCTTCTCTCACCGCTTGGGCACTCTTGCTCTATGTAACCTTTCACCCCTAATGTAATGGTTTGTGTCATGGTCGCGATGTGGGGGGAGATAAGTAGTGTGAAATAGACGATGATGTCATTCGGGTGTTTTATCGTGCATTGATTGGGCTACGTCTTGCGTGACCCCTGACCTAAAGATTGTCACCTGATGGGCATCTTTATGTGCCCTGCCTACTGTCGACGGGTCATTTTATTTCCTTGTGATAAACCCATGAGAGAGAGTGGCTCTCTGCCGGAAGTCCGTCGTCCGTCTGTCATGCTTGAGATTCTTCCCTCAATGACACTTTCCATCGTCTTTTTATTTCCTCTTTTTGTTTTTCGTCTTCTTCTTGAAAAGATCTGTCTATTCGTTATTACAGTAACAGGCGTCTCGTGAACTCATTGACTAATCTTTTATTTCCGCTTTTTCGTCTTGATTGGTTGTTATCTGTTTAACGTCCTTTGAAAAAATACATTTATGCCACATTAAAAGCGGAGCTCTGTATTAACGTGTTGCGACTCCTAGAGATAAATCATAAAGGACTTGCTCTTTCACAGATAAAACCGATTTCAGTGACATATGCCAAAAACCTGAATTTCAGTTCACTGAAATCTGATTTATCTGGTATAAGAACTGGCAGATCTTGACGATTTTTGTGTTCTTAGCAGTGAAAGGGTTAACACTGTTTCTAGAGTGCCGAGCGCCAGGACAAGGCAAAATCAACCTTACTGCCATCAGAATCAGCCCCTAACTAAGAAACGTGACAAACCATTATCTATGTCCATCAGATGGAAAGTACCTAGGGACAGTTCCTTTATCGTTTCTCTCTACTCTTCATTGGATCAACCTTAGCATAGCCTGGCAACCGCGGGTAGGTATCTCAAGACTCCATGACCCTTGAATAACACCACTGTGCCTTTGTTGACGTAACCACTCCCTCCGTCCGTCACCCCCCCCCCCCCCCCCCCAATTTCCCAAATTACCGTTATCAGATACGCGGATCCAAACTAACCAATTGAGGACCCAAGACCTCCGTCCAGTTCCGAAGTTGGTGTGTGTGCTAGAGAGTGGGAGAGAGAGAGAGAGAGAGAGAGAGAGAGCATCGTGTGTGTGTGTACACGCTATCTTGTAACTTGAAAACCCTACCTACAACCCCCCCCCCCTACCATCACCATGGTCACAATATGGAAACTTCTTATTTAGAGAAGCACGATTGTGTCTGTTTACTCTTGTCTTTGGAAGTCTCTATTCTCGGATTTGCTGCATTCTCTTTACTCCGGAAAGAAAATGAAATATGACTTTGAATCATGTTACTGCCATGGCGTCTCCGCATTAGCACATTGGACGCTGTGCACTGATCTTCTTCGGCTTGTGGTTCAAATCCCATCTAAAGCTTGATCTTCATATTGATATTTAAGGTCTCTGATGACTGTGAATCTCTGTGAAATTCAGGCTTTTGGCATATTATCATGTCAGGTCACTAAATTTGATTTATCTGGTAAAAGAACACGTATGTTTACACGATTTTGGCATATTGCAGTTGGGTTAGAATCAGACCTCGCTGTGAAAGGGTTAAAGGTCTCTACGACTGTCAATGTCTGTCAGAGATGAGGACTGCACAAGGAAGTGACCTGTGGGCCAAGCTAGGGATAAACAAAATGGCACAATGTATCATGACACTATCACTATCATTTCCTGGTGATGGCCTCTCTTTCGCTCTGCCCAGTGTCCAGGCATGGTGCCTTCTAATTTTCATTTTATTATTTTTCTACCTCAAGCTCTTCAGTAGTGACACGGGGTCAAGTGAGGGGTCACCATCTGTCCAGGTGTGTGTGTGCGTGTGTGTGTGTATGCATGTGGGGGCGGAGGGGTAGGCGTTGGTCATTATCAAATAGCTTTACTGGTTTGTCCTGTCTTGCAGCTGTGCAATGTGTGCTGGCGTGGCTGTGCTTTTAGGACTGGGACTAAGGTACACACTTTGGCTGTGTGGTGTGTGTAGTCAAAACCTGGACACCTGGTCGACCAATTCCAGCCGCCACCCTAGCAGATAATTACAGTTTGGTTACCTACCGACTAGACCACCGTAATATGCAACAATGCTTTCTCTAGACACCGTGCTGTCCACTCTTTAGCTTCCCCTCTCCACTCACTTATCCGATAAAAACCATTGCGTTTGACGTCATAAATATTTACATGTTTTAACAACAGCATTATCAAATGAACGCTTTTCCCTCTTTTTTCTCTCTCTGAATGACACCCTCACACAATTTTGTGTGTTAGTACAATATGCTTGTCTATCGTGATTTCTCCAGTTTCTTGTTATTTTCCGACTTAAGATTAAGCTGTTGTCTTAATGCTTCTTTTACCGTATACATACATACATACATACATACATAAATACATATTGACCTCGTACCAAAATCTGGTTTATCTGGTATAAGATCAGGCAAGTCTTGAAGATGTTGGTGTGTTTAGCATTGAAAGGGTTAATACTTAGCCACCGTAGGCGAGGCGTCTGTGACTGCAGCCCAGGATGGAATATTTTCTTACCTGTACACATCAAGTTTAGGAGGCGCGGTGACCTAACTGGTAGCGACGCAGCACAGAACCCGGGGGCTTCCGGGTTCGATTCCTACCAGGGGCACTTCGGTTTTTCCTTGGGCAAGAAAATTTACTCCAATTGCCTCACCCCACC
>JAUEKZ010191062.1:0-12291 GCA_031471865.1 Melibe leonina | reverse complement strand
GTGAGTGAGTGAGAGAGAAAGAGAGTGAGTAAGTGACTGAGTGAGAGAGTGAGAGAGTGAGTGAGTGAGTGAGTGAGAGAGAGAGAGAGTGAGTGAGTGAGTGAGAGAGTGAGTGAGTGAGTGAGTAAGTGAGTGAGTGAGAGAGTGAGAAAGAAAGAGAGTGAGTAAATAAGTGAGTGAGTGAGAGAGTGAGAGAGAAAGAGAGTGAGTAAGTGATTGAGTAAGTGAGTGAGAGGGTAAGGGAATGAGTGAGTGAGTGAGTGAGAGAGAAAGAGAGTGAGTAAGTGAGTGAGTGAGTGAGTGAGTGAGAGAATGAGTGAGTGAGAGAGAAAGAGAGTGAGTAGGTGAGTGAGTTAATGAGTGAGTGAGTGAGTAAGTTAGAGAGTGAGTGAGTGAGAGAGAAAGAGAGTGAGTAAGTGACTGAGTGAGAGAGTGAGAGAGTGAGTGAGTGAGTGAGTGAGTGAGAGAGAAAGAGAGTGAGTAAGTGAGCGAGTGAGTGAGTGAGTTAGTGAGTGAGAGAGTGAGAGAGTGAGTGAGTGAGTGAGTGAGTGAGTGAGTGATTGAGTGAGCGAGTGAAAGAAATGTTAGACAGGGTTACATTTGTTTAAAAACCCAACCCCAAAGTGCACTTGATGAGAATGGAACCCTGTCGTTTCAGGGAATGTGCTGCGTCACTACCGGTTCAAATGCCGACACTTTTGACGTCACAATCACAACATGCCAGATACCTCAGTGAGTAGTTTTCACTTCTCCGCCTCCCAATGACACCAGAAAGAGAGAGAGAGAGAGAGAGAGAGAGAGAGAGAGGGCAGAGAAATATATATAGAGAGAGAGGGGGAGGCAGAGAAATAGACAGAGAGAGAGAGGGGGGGAGAGAGAGGGGATGGAAAAATAGACAATAGGGCGAGAGAGACAAAGAAAGTAAGACAAGAAAGATGTCGGCATACAGTCCAAAGATGAATTGAAAGCGTTTATCCAAGCTGACGCACAGCTGCTCTATTTACTGCTCGGTTGTTTGTGCTTGAGTTCGTGATATTTCAATTTGGTTTGTCCTCAGACTCGTGTATTATTTACCATAGAGGGGAAAAAACCCCAATCAAATATAGGCGTCACTAGCCAAACCGTATGAAAGAAAGCAGCTTCCCGCAAAATCATGGGATTTGTTCGTTCATTAGTAATTTAAAAAAATATAATGAAGGCGTTTTTTTTAATGATTTGAATAAGATTTATTGAAAAGCAGCTAACAAACGCTTTTCCAAGATCCGAAACAACGTTTCAAAGCATTATTGATATCATCAAGACAACAGAGAACGGGAATTCAACAAGTTCAAATGCAAAAAAAAAAATAAAATACATATTATAATATATTTAAAAATCTCCAATCTAGATAGACTCACTTTACAGTTCACAGTATGACAATGCATAAACGGGTCTATAGGCTTCATGTGTTGAGTCAAAACACTCACAACAATGACCGCACTTTACTAACACACACACACACTTGTGTTACGGGGATATTCAGAGACAATTGGTCCCGACTTGTTGCTGGCAGGACAATAACATGTTGTATGTTTATGACGTCAAACGCCTTAGGAATGATTTCATCATCAACATGACGTTCTTTTTTTTCTTATCCTGCCACCAACACCAAGTGAGTAGATTTTACGGGTTTTTTCCTCTCAGCAACACCATTACACAATTTTGTGTGTTTAGTACAGTGTTTGCATTGTTGTGAGTATTTTGACTCAAGGCTTATAGTCTGTGTAGATCAAAGATATTGGAATATATAGACCGTTGACACGACACAACACAACTCCGAAATAGGACAAAATATATATATATATAAAAATCTCCAATCTAGATAGACTCACTTTACAGTTCACAGTATGACAATGCATAAACGGGTCTATAGGCTTCATGTGTTGAGTCAAAACACTCACAACAATGACCGCACTTTACTAACACACACACACACTTGTGTTACGGGGATATTCAGAGACAATTGGTCCCGACTTGTTGCTGGCAGGACAATAACATGTTGTATGTTTATGACGTCAAACGCCTTAGGAATGATTTCATCATCAACATGACGTTCTTTTTTTTCTTATCCTGCCACCAACACCAAGTGAGTAGATTTTACGGGTTTTTTCCTCTCAGCAACACCATTACACAATTTTGTGTGTTTAGTACAGTGTTTGCATTGTTGTGAGTATTTTGACTCAAGGCTTATAGTCTGTGTAGATCAAAGATATTGGAATATATAGACCGTTGACACGACACAACACAACTCCGAAATAGGACAAAATATATATATATATAAAAATGTATATTCATACAACATGGTGACATGGGGGCATTTTACATAACCTTTTTATAAAAGGAGGAGGGGGGATTTATTCTAGTCAACATGATGGTATAAGGTGTTATATATATATATACATATATATGTCAAACAAACCCACCAACTTTGCGATCATGACATTAATATAATGCAGTATCTAGTCCCAGCTGTGTATGGGTTCCAAATGGATCAATAAATACGACATACAGGGGTAGCAGACATCACTGCAAGCATAGACAAATCTGCCCAAATCACAGAGCCAGGAGAGAACATTTTGGGATCAAGACAGAAAGCAAGCAGGTGATCAGCCCAGTGTGCAAAGTCTACAGGTCATCATACTCCCATTCACCCAAGAATATCACCAATCACAGAACCAGGAGAGAACATTTTGGGATCAAGACCAAAGCAAGCAGGTGATCAGCCCAGTGTGCAAAGTCTACAGGTCATCATACTCCCATTCACCCACGAATATCACCAATCACAGAACCAGGAGAGAACATTTTGGGATCAAGACAAAAGCAAGCAGGTGATCAGCCCAGTGTGCAAAGTCTTATAGAGCGTTTAGAAACGATGCAATGTTTTGTCAATGTTTTCAGTCATATCACATTTTAATGTTTGCCCCTGTATTAGATTTTCATTAAAAAAAATAATTTAATGAGAATTTGTAGCCACATTGGCGTTTATGATGGCAATAATATTTATAATTTGTATTATAAGGAAACTGACACTGGAAGACGCTCCAATGCTCCGCCATGATTCAGCAATCAAATTATTATCTATTTATTTTCTTTCGTTTCGTGTGGAATTACATTGTAATTTTATGATGCCATCATATTTCTTATTTCTTGTCCATCTTCCTGATGTTCTTCCCTGTAGGGAAGCCAAAAACAAACACACACACAAATGCACGCACACACACGCGCGCACACACACACACACGCGCACAGACACACACATGCACACTCACACATGCATACATATAAGCACACACACAAGCTCACTCACACACACACTTGCACACACACATACACCCTCACATTCACACTCACACATGAATACATATCATTACAAGCACACACACACACATAAACATACACAGCTGTACATGCACATATGTAACCCTACGAACACACACACACACACACACACACACACACACACACGCACACATACACACAGACGCACATGTGCGCACACACACTCACACACATACATCATGCGCGTGTATTTATCGTCAATTTAATTGTGACTTTTCCCTGAGCACCATTTGTTACTCTTACACTTTAAAATACTGATGATGTTGAAGATGATGATGATGATGATGATGATGATAGTCCTGCTTCGTCTTTTTCTTTTTCTTTTTCTTTTTTTTTCTTCTTCTTCTTCTTCTTCGTCTTCTTGTTCTTTTTCTTCTTCTTCTTCTTCTCCTCCTCCTCCTTCTTTTTCATCTTCTTTTTCATCTTCTTTTTCTTCTTCTTCTTCTTCTTCTTTTTCTTCTTCTTCTCCGCCTTCTTCTTCTTCCTCTCCTCCTTCCCCTCCTCTTCCTCGTCTTTGAGCTTTCCCCACTTGCCGTAATATTGCCCAAACTCTAAGTTTAATATTTATTTTAACAGCTGTCTCGTCAGGCGCTCGGCATTATGGGAACGGGAATATTGTTAAGATAGATTGGCTTGGTGCCAGTATATTGTGACTGGGTTCTGATGCTCGAGTGAGAATTTTATATCTGTGTGCCTGCACTTCAGCTTGTGTAGAGCTCCCCCTTTAATATGACCTGGAACCTTTTGATAAGGGCGTTAAACTGTAAGAGAGGAGGACCAAGGAACACTTGGAGAAGGGACCTTGATGCTGATGGCAAAAAGATTGGGCACTCCTGGGCAGCACTCAAGAAGATGGCACAGGACTGGAGCGGGTGGAAAGCTGTTGTCAATGGTCTATGCCCCCATAAGGGCTACACGGCCCTAAGTAAGTAATGCAGTAAGTAAGGAAGTAGGTAATAAAGTAAGGAGTAAGTGAGTGAATAAGTAAGTAAAGAAGTAAGTAAGTAAGTAAGTAAGTAAAGAAGTAAGTAAGTAAAGAAGTAAGTAAGTAAGTAAGTAAGTAAGTAAAGAAGTAAGTGAGTAAAGAAGTAAGGAAGAAGTAAGTAAGAAAGTAAGTAAGTACGTAAGTGAGTGAGTGAGTAAGTAAGTAAAGAAGTAAGTAAGTAAGTAAGTAAGTAAAGAAGTAGATAAGTAAGTAAGGAAGTAAGTAAGTAAGGAAGGAAGTAAGTAAATAAGTAAGTAAGTAAGAAAGTAAGTGAGTGAGTGAGTAAGTGAGTAAGTTAGTAAGTAAATAAGTTAAACTGGCAACAACCAAATTCCAGCTAAGCATTAATACAATATTTGACTGTACGAGTTGAGGCGAAATACGCACAACAATGACCGCACTGTACTAACACACACAACTGTGTAATTAGAAGGGGGGGGGGTGAGGTGAACACCACTCATTCGATTGCGGGCATGTTGCCATTATGACGTCATCCGCATATATTCTACAACGAAAAGCGTTTGAGCAGTGAATAGTGTAAACACGTCATCATTATCTGTGTACAGTGCCATAACAGCAATATATTTTACAACAACAACAACACACCAATATAACATGAACCATGAATTAGCAAGTAGTGATTTAATAGTATATATTCTACATGATATGATATGATATAATGTACACAAAACAAACGCTGCCATTAATTGACGTTATAAAACAAACAAAAAGTGGGAAGTGATCAAAAAGGAGATTATAGTAACCAAGTCATAATAACAATAACATAAGTAACAATATATTCTGTAGTCTGCGACATACCAGCGTCTTTTTCAGAGGATGATTAACCAAATGTTATGATCTCTATCCACAGTCTGTGTATAACATGGGGGATGCCCAAAAGTTTGAGAGTATTCACATCCATGATTGCTGCTTGGCAACTGTTTTGTGTACTTAATTATGAGACTGAAAACGTATCTAGTACTTATCGAGTACTAAATGAAACCACATTCTTCATGATTCCCTCACTTACAACAAACCAGATTAAACTTCTTTCCCTTTTCTTCTCCTTATTAATGGTCACATCTTATCGTATTGTATTGTATGTCGTTTACACTTGTCGTAAACAAGGCCAAAATCATTTATCCCAGAACGGATTTGATCGTTTTTTGGGTTGATCTGTGCCAAAAAAACCAACGATTGATACCGGGTAGCCCAAGCACGGCTCAGTTGGTAGAGCATAAGACTATTGTGCAGAAGGCCCTGGTTTCGATCCCTCTGATGGGCGGATTTGTTTTTCCCGGACAGGAAAACTCCACCGTCGACCTGGTCCTCCATACAGCAGGGTCCGTGTCCGACGAACACATTAAAGCACGCCTAACAGGCGCTTGTCTTGTCTTATATGTTTCAATGTTCGCTGTTGACCCGCGGATGTAGAAAGTGTGAAGCGTGATGAGCACAGTTCGTGGATATCAGCGCTATTGAAGCCTCCACTTTGCTTTACAATACCTTTACTTGGCTGCATACCAGAGACTCGATATAGAGGTTGGCACTGCGTACCAGCCTGCTGTGATTATCGGTGGGCATCTCACGATAATGAAAACAGAAAGATATGCAGGAAGATTGGGCACATTTCACAGGCGTCGGTCGCAGTCAAGAGTCACTTTCATTCATGGCGAGTTGCCGTTGCTGGAATTATATTGTTACTACCACGAGTGTTTTTCATTTCACAAGGCGCGGTAGTTTTTTTGATAATACAATTGCTGATTAGTTGCGGCTTTGTATAGCTTCCGGTCGGCTAGTCACACAGTGTGGTAGAAGGTGTCCGAATGCCGGCTGTGTATTATCGGAGATCTGTTGGCCGAACAGGCAGGTTTGGAGCAGAACATTTGCAGGAAGGTGTTTCTAAACTTGGCTCCGACTAGGCAGTAGAAGAAGAAGTCTGTGCTGGCATTGATACAGAGCATGGTGTCGCTCATGATCATGAGGAATACTTCGGTGGTGGGGGGAACTTTTGCGATCCGTGTGACCTTGTAGATTGCTGGTGCCAGACAGCATACGAAGAAACAGAAGGTGATGCCCAGCACGATCCTGGTCAGGTCATCCTCTCTGTCCGTGGCTTTGGTGTTCATGTGCTGTAAGGGTGTAAGGGTGGGGCAGGGGGCAGGGATGATAAAAGGATGATAATTGATCTGAATTCAGTCTATTTATAGGTATTCCTTTCGAAGGCCACAGGCTACATCAAATAAAAGGACTACGAAATAAAATACATAAGTTAATCATATCACTAACTAAATGAATAAAGTAGATAAACTAATAAAGGATTTGCAATATAAATAAATAAATAAATAAATAAAAAATAAATAAATAAAATAGATTAATGAATAGATGAATAAATAATATATATCAAACGATAATTGAAAATGTATAAACAAATGAATGATTAAATGGGTAGATAAATATTATGTATGAATAATTAGATCAAACTATACACACATAGAGAAAGGGTGGATGTGAGAGAACACTTACCCTGTGCTCCTTTTTGAGACTGATCAGCCGTGTTTCCCTGCGGCGTTTCTTGATGACCAGCAACAGCTGGAAGTTGAGAATCGGGATGAGCACCAGGGGGAGGAGGTAGAAGAAGACGCCATTGAGGTACACCTCGTACACGATGGTATAGAGCCAGATGTAGAAGGCCGTGCGTTTGGCCTGCTCCGTGTTGTGGCTGGAGTAGATATCGTCCATTGGCTCCTCAGTGGCCGTGACTTCCGGTGAATATGATGATGATGATGACGAGGATGATGACGACTCCTCAGCGGCGATGACGACAGGGGGGGAAGAATATGACGCGTATTCTGCTCCATATCCGTAATCTGTTTGATTTGGGAATGACGTCATATTCGGGAACTGCAGGGTTGAAACAAAACAAAAAAAAGAAATAGATAGAATGATATAATATAAGGACAAAAATCATGAAAATTATTTATTGGATCACATAGTCGGAACATAATCTGAACATAACAAATATCCGCATAACTCTAACCATAATTTGTAGTTTGGCTTTTGCTTCTTTTCAATTCTTATTGGCTCCAGAGCACAAGTGGTCGACCGTACGCCTCAGGATGGTGGGTCTCGGGTTCCGAATTATGACCATATTAACCCTAACAGGTTAAGATCGGATATTTTCACATTTTTAGCAACAGTCCCACCAGGCATTCGGCATAATCAGGAAAGTGTTAAGCTTAACTTGCTTGCCAGGTGTCAGTATACTGTGACTGGCTGAGATATGTAATTGAGCCCTCCGTTTATCTCTGTGTGGCAGGGCGTTTACTTGTC
Source organism: Melibe leonina (assembly GCA_031471865.1). NCBI lineage: Eukaryota > Metazoa > Mollusca > Gastropoda > Nudibranchia > Dendronotidae > Melibe > Melibe leonina. The sequence continues at coordinate 4,595 of JAUEKZ010191062.1, read as the reverse complement.
CAGAGAGTTCCGCCTTTGGTGATCTTATAACATTAATAATAATAATAATGATAATAATAATAATAGAAATGATAATAATAATAATAATTATTATTTTTTAAAACGTAGTATTAATCATAATAAAATGGCTTCGATGGACAGGAAGCCATCAGCCAGAAGAGGTGACACGTTTGTATGGCCTCGTCTGGATGAGAATACCGAGAATGCCGAGAATACCGAGAATGCCGAGAATGTCATCATTAAACACCGGCAGCCTTCCTGATGTTCTTCTCATTTTGACTAGGAAGTCCACACTGCATTGCCCCCATTCCCCCCACCTCCACTCCCCTCCCCTTCCCCCGGCCCACGCGTTAACATTTACAGGGTTTTAATTGCATTGCATTGCATTGCATCGCAGTTCTCTCCGAAAAAAAAAATTAATAATGATAATAATAATAATAAGAAGAAGAAGAGCAAAAGTTAATAATCAAAATATAATAAATAAAAAAATAAATTAATAAATAAATATAGTGTGATATTTAAAAAATAATAATGAATAGATAACTTAATTAAAATAAATGAATAATATACATAAATAAATGTCAATTTAGACCTTGAGTTATAAGTATAAGATAAACAGTAAATGAAAAATGATTATTGTTTGTTTGTAATGTCTATAAAATCATGTATGGTGAGCTGAGTCTTGTAACAACAACAAAAGACGCTATGAGTAAAAAGTTCGTAAAAGGTTCAAATAACAATACACAAGGGCATGAAAAAACAACAAAAATATTTTATAATTAATATAAAAAACGATTACAACGAATTATAATATTGATTGAGTGTTTTGATATGATGACAGTTGAATGACAGAGGTTTTAGTTCTCACCTGCATCTGGCCGAAAGCGTTGGCAAACTTGTAGAAGAAGCAACGAGGGATGTTGAAGAGAATGGAGAAGATGAAGATGACGATGACAAATCGTTTGATTTTACCGAAGGTGTAGAATGCTCGGGACTTGAAGGGTCTCAGTACGATGAGGTAGCGCTCTACCGTCAGGGTCACTATAAGGTGGGAGGAAAATAGAATGGAATGGATTAGGGGGAGGAAATTGGAATGGATTGGGGGGAGGGAGATAAAATGGAATGGATTAGGGGGAGGGAGATAGAAGTTAAATGAAGGCGAAGTAAAAAATAAAAAAAAAACCCAATAAAAAACAAGACCTATGAAATAATACAACAAAACAAAACAAAACAAAAAAATCACAATAACAAGCAGAACATAAAACACTAAGGCTTTGAAAGGGGCGTAATCTGATACACCCTTGCTTCACTCGATGACGTTGTGGCCTTCGTGTGTTGACCACATTTATGTCAGCGAAAACAGCTCGGTAATACAAGCATGGATTCCTAATCATTAATTAGGATGAGGGAAAAAAAGCCCTCCCCCCCCCAGCCCCTAAAAAAAGGCAGAAACAAAGACCCCCCCCCCCCCCACCCACCCACCCACCCACACACAAAATGAAATAAGAGATCAAACATATAACAACAACAAACAAAATAAAAAGAAACCAACAATTTATTAACCACTCTTGTAAAAACTGTTATAAAAAACCCCATCCCAAATCCCGCAATGCAAATGTGAATGACGTAGAAATTCATAATGTTGTGATTATTTAATTAACAGTGAGGGCCAATGATAACATTATTAATGGACAAGAAAAACCGGATAACGCTGAAAAGCAACGAAACAAAGCAAGATAATACGATCAGAAACTAGAACGCCGTGTGGTTCCAGAATATTGTCAAAGCGTTCGTCAGACAGAAACAGACGGGTTTAAGTTCCTTTTTACGAGGAATTCCGATGTCTCGCGGCTTTGATTCCATTAACAGTTTGCTGCCTGCTGCTGTCTATTGTCTCAATGCAATCTCATTACTGCAGGTTTTTCAGAAGCTAAAAGATTAAAACATCGTGAAGCACCATACCAGCTTCATAATAAATTGCTCGAGTGGTAGAGCGTCCGCCTATGGCACCGGTAAGTCGGTGGTGGTTCCAATCCTAGCCGCGTCATACCTAAGACATTAAAAAAGCGGCATTTTAGCAGCTGTCTCCATTAATTTATAATGCGAACAGTGTTAAAAACGGATGATAGACACGGTATTCTGGGACTGGGTTATATATTCGAGTGAGACTTCCGTATACCTCTTTGTGGCAGCATGTTAACTCGTGTAGAAAGCTTCGCCTTGATATGACTTTCAAAGGGGAGTTGAGTTATTTGTCCGTTTTTATTGTAGTATGTGTGTGTTTTTGTTTTTTGGTTGTTTGGAAATCTCGTATAATAATTTGGTTAATATGGTTATGTGTGATTGGCCCAGAAAACGTAAGAAACGAGTCAAATTTGAAATAACTTGCAGTGCAGATACAAGACAAAGTTTCCCTCCTGGTTCTGTGATTTGCTGTGTTTGGGCGGAAGGTGTATGTTCCGGGTCTTAGTGCTCCATTGTTTGCAACGAGACAGAGATGAGCTCTGACTGCATCATACGGTATCAAGGGATGGAAAACATAGGACTAAGCCCTGGCACTGCACCATACGGTATCAAGGGATGGAAAACACAGAGCTGGGCCCTGACAATACGTGATGAGGTATTGTCGGATGGACAACACAGAGCTGGGCCCTGACACTGCATGCTTCAGTATTAACGTTTACTTTGCTATAGTTATTTCTCAACCTACTACTTATATATATACATACAAATCTTCAAGATTGGCCTGTACTTTTCTGGTGTAATTAGACATTAACTTTGAAGTTTTTACATATCATCATGTTGTGTTAGAATCAGACCCCGCTGTGAAAGGGTTAAGGCGAGGAAATATTGGTCCTTTACAATTTGTTTGCTCGACTGTTGACTGAAAAAATAAAACAAAGACACACACACATAAGTTTAACCCCGTCAAATTTCATCAGTATTTACCTGTGGTGTAGATGGAGCCTGTCTGTGCCATATGCCTGAGTGGATAAAAGATCCTCATGATGATGAAAAACGTATTTTGGTCAAAGTTTGCGTCGATCATACAAAATGGCATCATGGCCAGCAGAAAAACAGCGTCGTAGGCAACCAAGGTCATGAGCAGCAAAGAGGTCGGGGACCACAGTTTCTTATTGGTCAACACATAACACGTGACGCAATTGGCCACCACTCCAAATATCGCCAGGCAGAGGCGGATAATGGTGAATGTCCGGGTGAGACTGGTAACGGTCTCTTCGTCCATGATATAATCGGCGCTGTCCTCTGCCCATAGCATAGCGTTGTATCCGCTCTCTATGTTGGAGGTGGATGCTACTGTTGTTGCAGCGATGGTGCTGCTGTTGCTGGTATTGCTACTACTACTATTATTACTACTACTTCCGTTTTTGCCTGAGATCTCTTCCGCTTGGCCAGCGTACATAGAGATGAGGAAAGTGACGTTAGACACTAGAGCGGATGAATCCATTGTGGTTTTAGCGGAATACGTTGACGACGGGACTATTTTTATATGATTATAAACACAGCATTGACACCCTCATCCCGTGCTGGTAGAGTAATTGGTGTGGGATTGTCAAAGTCCTTCCGGTACAGTAGTAATGAGGACAAGTTTGTCACGTGAATCGCATTTAGTCAGCCAAGGCCAGCATTCCAATATTATGAGCATGGATACAACAGGATATACAGTAAATAGAACCCGTTTTGAAGGTCGATGTGTAAAACGAGACTGATTATGAGTATTCAAGCGATAATGATAGTGACGGGATTAGATCCTATTAGTAAGCTTCACAGTGTAATGTGATAATAACAGATGGGATCACTTGGACAGTGTGGGTAAAAAGTACAATCCTTTCAATCTCTCAACTTGTTGCAGCTTTTACAGTGTAATGGTGGATAAAGCTCTTTCACCCGGGTCGATGAATGGATGGTTAGTTCGTTTGTTGGTTGGATGGAGCCAAATAGTGAATGAAGTCTCAGATGGAGCGAGGTCGGATCTGAAGAAAGTACAGAGAGGCAGAAACAATATCCCTGATTAGACAATCTTTTGGTAGAGACATTCAAATATGATGCACATATCTAGAAGGTTATAAAAGAGATAATTGTCGTAATAATAATAATAATAATAATAAAGATAATAATAATAATAACAAAATATATAAACTTTATTTGTCCCCATGGTAACATTCTGACACTCGATGGTAAAAATGGTCGATGATGTCTTTCGCATCTTGTGCAGATAGAGACAACAGACGGTTACTCCTACTGCACTTTTCAATTAGAAAGTTTAAAGGGAAGATATATATATATATATATATATAGATAGATAGATAGATAGATATACATATAGATAGATAGATAGATAGATATACATATAGATAGATAGATGGATAGATCGATATATATATATATATATTTTGATAGATAGGTAGGTAGATAGATAGATAGACAGATATATAGAAAGATAGATAGATAGACAGATAGATAGAAATATAGATAGATAGATAGATAGATAGATATATAGATAGGTAGATAGATAGATAGATAGATAGATAGATAGATAGATAGATAGATAGATAGATAGATAGATAGATATA
>JAUEKZ010191051.1:0-12291 GCA_031471865.1 Melibe leonina | reverse complement strand
TGAGAGAGAGAGAGAGAGAGAGAGAGAGAGAGAGAGAGGGAGAGAGAGAGAGAGAGAGAGAGAGAGAGAGAGAGAGAAGTAATCGTATAATAGGAATCTTCACTCTCAATAGAGAAAGGAAAGAATCGAGAACAAAATGTACAATCAACACATCAAGTTAAGAAATTTTATTATAGGTACAGACAAAAGATCTCAGCACTTTACGGCGAGATGGCACTAAAAGAAATAGAGAAATAAGGTAGGCCCATTGTAAAATAATTTCCCCGTTGAGGGATCAATAAAGTTATCTTATCTTATCTTATCTTATCTTATAATAAGAAATTACATGGGCTTTTTATAAGTATAACAGGATTGGCTCGTTAGTCCAGATTTAATCACTGAAAGGTTTAGTGTGGTCCAGTCTTTGATGTCCTGGGCCCGGCTGCTCCTCGTGTTGGTCTCAGGGATGCGGGGTGCCAGTGACATATGGTTCAATGCTGAATCCTTCTCCCACCTTGCGTCACCGCTGTTGAGTAGTCACGTGGATGTTGCATACAGTTATTTTCACGTGGACTTCCCGAGACGTTAACTGGATGGGCTGCAGACTGAAACTGGGTCGGGTACTTGACTCGCACAGACCGAAGTGCATATCCTGGGTACGAACTGAGAGGGAGCTAAGAACAATTTAGTGGCTGAGTATTTACTTCCGGCTTTTTCGAAAGTATCACATTCTCCCTTTCTCTCTTTCTCATATCAATTGCATTGAATGTCAGCTCAGTGAATTAATGGCCCCTTATTCTGGCACAAGGCAATTTGGCCTAAGTGTGTGAATTACACATGCGAACAGAGATACGTGAATGAACGGAAGGATAGACGGGTTAACTTAGCTTATCCATATCGCATGTGACACTTTCTTAAGAATCGCCGTAATAATTATGTACTTAGTGACATCATAATAATGAAAAATAAAAGTTATGGACAACATGCAGCATGAGAGCATAATAATGACGACATGTAAAGTAATCAACTAGCAGGAGCGAGGTAAACAGTCAAGCATGGATGATAATAATCATAATAGAATCAAAAGCAATGTTTGCATTAATCATAATAGACACAAAATGGAAATCGTCACTGACTGCTACACTTTTTCAACTCATCCGCTCTGATGGTTTTAGAAATAGCACAAGTTTCCCTGCTCTGGGGATGAATTAGCTTGGCTGGTAACCAACAGGTTCTGGTGGAGAAAGTGCTGAATTCTAACGCTCTAGGTACGCCTTAAATAGAGGACAAGGGGACGTAATGATTTTTACCAACTAGGCCATTGGGCGGAGGCGATGCATACATGTATTTATTTGCATACATTACTTTAGCGCGGGCTTTTGTGCGTGGATAGAAACTTGTGACATGAGTAGATACGCATTTTTTCTCGGCTAGCTGACAGGGAGACCTACTCAGGTGTAAAACGAGAACATGCGCTTTGAGCTCTTGGGAGAAAAGGCGCACTATAAATCTATGTATTATTATTATAACCTGGCAATGAACAGTGTTGTCTCTGTTCGAATATAAATAAGCAAGCGCATAACAGGCAGCATGTCTCGTCCTCTATGTCGAATGTTGCTATTGTCCAGGAACGCCTTGTAAAGCGATTTTTAGCACGTTTAGTGTAAATTGCGCCTGTCTATAATATAACATAACAGCTCAGACATGCTGTTTTGCATATGATTGCTCAGTTTTGGTCCTGATTGTTGTCATACCCCTCGACTCGAATTTACCGACTTTCAATGATGAAGAAACTGATGGAATTGCATATAATATCATAGGTTTTAACTTTGGGTGGGTCAGTCGGACAAAGGTAAGAATGCCTTGCTGTTGCGTCACTGCCTGAGCTGCGTGACAGGCATCACGCAAAGAAACGTACGGCGCTCTGCGGTGAGTATCATAAATTATAATCGTACTATCGTACTCGAGATATTCAAGTACTTATAGCGTCTACATGGACTTACACTTACATAACACAACGCATTTTCCGGGAATTAAAATGTATAAAGATGCATTAAATAGAAAGTAGGAACGTTTTCTGTGAAAAAAAATTACAGATGACCCCAGTTAACAACAGTTTGACAATGTGGTGCGCGAGAGTCATTTGATGTGATGATGAAATCTTTCCACTCCTTCAGTCAAAGTCCACCATTTATCGCCATTCCTTTACTCTTCCTCTTGTGTGTTTTAGATGATATTAAGCAAAGAAAACCTAACAATTTATAACTATATTTTCCTGATAACTTTTCGAACAAGCTTATTCTCTGTGAGCAAGCTGTTAAGTCTTCTCAGAATCGACTATTCAAAAATTGACGTGTACGATTACTTATGATGAGAGTGTGGGCAAGGCATAGTATGATTTGCCAGCATGGTAATTCATGAACCATATATATATTATCATTTACTTAGATAAATTCAAAGGGTTTCACATTCGATTTACAAAAGAAAGAAAAACTAAACTTTGAAAATAAAAATAATGAAATATTTTCGAGCTAAATCAAAGCGCGCTTAAGTTCTTAAACGATCCTCGCACGATAGAAATAATGCAAAAGTTTCAAAGTATTTCAAATGTGAAAGAAAAAATAAAATCTTCTGTATTCGTAGCTTGTTCAATATTTTGGTTTATAGTTTTTGAATAAAATAAATGATCGCTTGTACTTTCTCGGAGGCGCTTAGAATGGATATTTCAATCTCCCCTTAGTAGGTAAATAATAAAGTATCTGGCAACTTTATCTTCTCTATATATATCTTAGTTTGGTGTGAATAGCAAATACTTGGAAATCGGAAAAAGCAACTGTCTTTCGCAGCGATCGTCTGGCTTGAACTCGACAACTTGCTGTTACTGTTACTTTTACATTCTCTGTGTCTAACCAGTATCTTCGAAAATGCCATCGAAGAAGGTTTATGTGACTAGAAGGATTCCTAAACCAGGCCTGGACAAATTAGCCTCTGAATTTCAAATAGACACTTATGATAGCGACGAAGCAATTCCACATGATGCGCTAGTTGCAAATATAAAAGGAAAGGGATATGATGCTTTGTACTGTATGCTGACAGATAAAATTGACACCGAAGTTCTGGATGCTGCAGGTAATTTAATATCATTAAATATTAAAAGATATTACCCCAAAATTACTTCGGCTGGGTGCATTTCTTTTTGTTTTTTTCTCTCTCGATCCCCGTCATTGAGTGTGCCGGCCTTGAGACCTTGACATTGGCTAGATGTTCGGGTTCTGCTTCAGGAACTGTTCTGTTAGACTGAAATCCCTCTAATGAACGCCTATCGTGTATCATATTTAAAAATAGATTAAATGCTAATTTTTAAAGCTTGAATTAACAACCATTTTTTAAATGAAAGAATTTTGGCCTGCTGACCTTCCCTGGGCAACTTCTTAGAATTCATTTAAGGTCAAGGACGCGACTACGGCTACGTGCCGAACCCTGCGTAGTTCTGTCATGTTTTTGTTTTCCTTTTATTTTTTTCTATATTCAATTCAAGAAGTAACAAACAAATATCGTGGAGTCTAGACTAGATATAGGCGTCCATGTGAAATTGGGCAGCTTATGGGGGCCTAGACTACATGGGAATCTTTTGTTACCATCAGGGACAAAGAAAATCGAAATCTCCTTGTAGTCTAGAATATCTAGCTTACTAATATTACTATAGACTATTGTTGTCTTGTCAGATCTAAAAGTGAGATCAATCTGGGTCTAGTGGTAAATTTATTTGAAAAAGGTTTTATTTTGGTGTTTTTTTCTGACTTGAGAATATCTTACTTCTTATTTGATTTAAAGGATGTGGGAGGGCATACCCATTATGAACATGGCATTGTATTTGAATATTTTGATACGATTCCAGTTTTATGTTTGCTCTGAAATGAGTAAACCTTGAAACAATATTATGCTGTGCAGATATGACACAAAGCTAAAAAAGCAGGAAAATGGACCTGAGCGGGATTGAAGTCAGGACACTGCCATGGCACCCATCGTATGGCTGATTGCAAGTGACTGCGAGCCTATCATCCTAGCCATCAGCTCCCCTAAACAGAGGGCCTCAAGCAAGGCGTATACTCTAAGTTTGTGCCAGTTGATAGGTTTGCAGTTGGTTGGTTAGCGGGGGCCTCTGATGGGCGCTACTTTTTCCTTCTCTTTTCGCTTTACCTATTATCTTACTTTTCCAGCACTCTCCTTAACAAGCATACACTCACACAGCTGTTTGGTATCTATTAGCTCAGTCTTGGTCCTGTCTGTTGTCCAAACAGATTTATGGTAATCCCCCCATGTTTTACATTGTGATGCCTTACCACAGGGTCACTTGCCATCTAGAAGGACTAAGTACTTCAATACACAAAGGGCAATAGATATCCTCGGTCTTCCTGGACCATAATGCATGATGAGGATGGTAGCCGTCATCTGTAGGTGTATCCTGCTTTGTGGTTGTGAGAAGTGATTTTTTTCACTTTCACCTTTTTTGAGAGATGACAATTTGTTCCCTCGTAAATCTTCTATCTGGGAAACATCCCTGGTAGGGTCAAAGTCTGGCTATTCTTTTAACTATACTATCATCGTACTTACCTCTGGACTCTTATATGACCATAGCAATTAAAAGTACCCTAAAAACTCAAACAAATAAAAGAACCACTTGGTTGGCAGCATAAGTTTGATGTGGATTGCTCAGTGTATTATGTTTAAAAGTTATGCAAGGTGAAAATGAAGTACAGAATGAAATGCTTTTTTTCAGGACCTCAACTAAAGATAGTGGCCACTATGTCTGTGGGGTATGAACATATTGATCTGCAGGGATGCAAAGACAGAAATATTGTGGTATGTTTATTTTTATCTATCAGAATGAAAAATAAGTTTTTATATTTCGATATCAATTTTTCTACCAGTGGTACTCTAGCATTATTATGTCTTATATCTTTTATATCAGCAGCATGAATTTTCTGAAGTACACTGGTTTATTTCATCATTTCAGTCTCAAATGAAAATTTTAGTGTATTACACATATATTGTATACAACTTGCACTGTGGCAGTAGTTATCAGGTGCGCTGCGACACACACTCATACAGTCTTTTTTAAATAGATATTGATGTATTTTGGATTTTTAAAATTAAGATTCTTATATGTTCAATGTTTTGATAATAAAGTATAGATACGAAGTATTAATTAGCACAGACTGAGGAATTATGAGGAATTATGAGATAGATTTAATTTAACTGTTATGTAGCGTAGCTCTATAAGTAGATGAGGGTTGTGTTAAAACCAGTGTGTCATATCTATGATGTAAAAATTGGCATCTAGTGCTAGGTTTTATGGGAACATTGTTGAGGCTGGTCAGTCCGGTATGTGTATTTTGTGATTGGATGAGATATTTGAGTGACCCTGAATTTATTTTTGTGTGGCAGCACATTTTCTGTTCTAGAGAGCTCTGGATATGACCTAATCTAAATAGTGTTTCAAAGAGCATCAAAAAGGTAGCAACCAACCAATAAACAAAAGATTTAATTATGAATCTGATTTCTTTGTATTGGTACAAGTTTTTGTATTTTTTAATATTTTTCATTATGAATCCGGGTACAAGGTTTTGTACTTTTTACTAGAGTGAACAATCATTTTTTCAGTGACAGTAATATAGTCTAGTTGATGAATAACTTCATGTTGAATGATTGTTTGTAAGAAGGTACCCTGTAAGTGATACTGACAGAAATATGATTGGTGTGTAGATGAGACGGCTCTTTGACACATAACGTTACTTCTAAAAAGTGAGTGGAAATGGAGAAGGACATTATGCCTCTTGTGATCAGTCACAATAACAAATGTTACAATGAACATTGAGATATTAAGTAGAGGAAAGTTGATTGCAGTTGCTGATGATTGTCTAAATGTTTCACAGGTTGCCAATACACCTGGGGTGTCCACAGACAGCGTGGCAGAACTCACTGTTACTTTACTGCTTATGGTAGCCCGTCGTGCAGTGGAAGGTAAAAGTTTACATTGTATGTTGTGGGCATTGTTATGAGCAGCAGATTTATGCTCATCTGCCACTTTCTACCTGCATTTAACCACCTGTTTTGATGTTCTGGGGTTTTGATGCAGTTTTACATTAATATTAGTTTATTGTTTTTATCAGATAAGTCTTTTTGGCACTTAAGCAAATCCAACATTAATGTTCAATCAGAATGTATATTGTTGTTAATTGTAAAATATTGGTCCTCTGACAAGGAACAATCAAAATAGATGTATGAGATACACAAAGGATATGCTGTTTATTTAAACCTATAAACGTTTATCAAAAAGCATGTTTTTGGACTAGTCTATTTTATCTGTTTTTGTCACCAGTTTTGCAAAACTAACCTATTTACTTTTGTTTTTATATAAAACACGTTTACACCATAATAGTCTTCTTTCAAATTTGAACATTGCCATGCCAAAATTATCTGGACAGCAACTAAAATGGGGCATGAAAGTCAATAACTTGTGTTCTTATTGAGGACAATTGCCGTGTTTGTACTAGTGTATGTAAAGAAGCAAAAACTTTACTTTGAGCTGAAATGCGAATATCCCACCCAAATGGAATAATTTAAGAAACCCATAACAGTGTTTTAAGTTGATATTTGTTACTTTTCTAAATTGACATACCAAAATGTTGACAAAGAATGCATTTTTGCTGTAGGGCCTACACTTTAAACTCTGAAATCAGCTTTTCTTTTTGAAAACCATGTCCACTTTTGTTTACTTTTGAAGTTTGAGGTCAAGTGTGATTCTTTACAATAATTAGTTCCTCTGGAATTGAATTGCATTCAAAGTTTGCTTAAATAATGCCAGTAGATTATTTATAATATTATATTATTAGTGCTAGATACATCAAAATATTCAAAATTATTATGTTTTAAAAACAGATAAATCAGATTTCAGGGGACTGACACATGCCAAAATCATGAAATTGCCTTGAAAAGCCTGAATAAGAACAGGCAAAGTTTAAAGATTTTGCATAATTCAATACGCCTGAAATCAGATGCTGCAGTGTAAGGGTTAAAGCTCTCTTTGTGCAACTCTGATAACAAATAAAGCTCTCTTTGTGCAACACTGATAACAAATAAGATTGCTTTGTCACAATAAACAAGACCCTAAGTGTTCATTCAGTCGAATGCCATAGAAAAGAGTGAATAACAACAAAGAGCAAACTGATTCCAGCCTTCATCTGATGACTTCATTTTGGAAGATAGAAAACAACGGTCTTCTAGCCATGGAGGCTAGACACTATAAATTCAATACCATAAGAATATCTTTTTGTCTCATAGACATAATTGATTTGGTCAAACCTTTTCAGGTGTGGAAACTGTAAAAAATGGACAGTGGGGTCCATGGAAACCAATGTGGATGTGTGGAACAGAGCTCACAGGATCCACCTTGGGTATATATGGACTGGGACGTATTGGGTTCAATGTTGGTCGGCGCCTCCAGCCTTTTGGATTCAAGAAGATTTACTACTCTGATGTTAACGAGGTGACTTTTTGCATTTATTCTCTTTGTCTTTGTAAGATAGCTTCCTAGTATCAATTGGGTAAAGTTATGCATATTATATAATACATATCATTGTTATGTATGCTCAGTTGAAAACAAAATTCAGTTGCATCCTTATTTCTGACCACATTATGGAATACTTTATATTATTTGAACACAGGTTAGCTATGCGGCGGACATTGGTGCCGAATATATTGACTTTGACGGTCTGGTACAGAACTGTGACTTTATCACCATATGCTGCAATTTGACTCCCAAGGTACCCTTCATATTTTTTAGGTCTATCAATTAATCCATTACAACCTAACATTATGGCCATGAAGAGACTAATAAGGAAAGGGAAATAACTCTGCTAAAACAATTATCAAAAACATAAAGATTAATCCATACTTTTCACATTACGTAAAATCGAAAATTCCTCCAGTTTTGGTATTTAATTCCAACTTGATATGTCATATTCTTGTACTGAGTATTGAGCAATGAGAAAAAATATTGATAGTTAAAGCAAAACAGTTAATAAAACTAGTCCGTAAACAGTGTGTATGTATGGAATTTACATCATGGGTCTTGTGTGCCTGTTGCGTCTTATGGAATTGAACTTGAACTTGATTTGTTAATAAACAAAATTGCAGGAAATTATTCTTTCAAAATTCTGGTCCAAAAGTTTCCTGAGGTCTGTTTCATGGGTAGTCTCTTTTTCACTACCATTTGTTTTTTTCTTTCAGACCAAGAACATGTTCAATATGGATGTTTTCAAGAAAATGAAGAAGAATGCCATCATCATCAACACTGGTCGAGGCGGAGTCATTCATCATGCTGACTTGGAACAAGCTTTGAGAAATGGAGATATCCAAGGTGCAGGTTTGGATGTGACGGAACCGGAACCGCTGCCCAAAGACCATCCTTTGGTTTCAATGAAGAACTGTGTCATCTTGCCACACATGGGCAGTAACACTTGGGATTCCAGGAACCAGATGGCTGAAATTGCTGCCAGGAACTGCATTGCTGCTATCTATGATAAGACTCCGGAGGGAAAAGTCATGACCTGATTTAAGCTCCATTGTTCAAATCTCTGTTGAGTTTTTTGTATTTGTGAAATTATTATTTGAATATTTTCATCTTCCGAAGTCACAAGTATCTAATTTACCTTTGCCCCCTTTGTGTTTTTTCTCATCGCTTGGCTTTGCTTGTAGTGAAAATTTTGTGTTTATTTGCTATATATGAACAAAATTAATGAATCCTATTTTTAGCAGTTTCAAATTGTTATATCAAATCATTAGACATCTCTGATTTAGAACACTTCTCATTGTTCTCTCCATCATAAATTTTTTCTATATTTCCACAAAGGGTTGTCATTATTTTTCAAACTTGAGCTTGAAACGCATTTGCAATTGTGAAATAAATCCAGGTCACAGATTATTTTTCAGTTATCTTTAGTTTTGTTTCTAAGTCTAAGTAGTCTTTCTCCAGATAATCCTTACTGAGCATTAATTTATTGTTAAATGTAAGATCACTGCTTTGCTTATGATAAAAGCAAAATAAAAATCCTCTCACAAACAAATTTAAAAAGGATCAGATGCTTTTAAAAAAAAATTAATTTATTCTCTATTGCAAGTTATCAATTTAAATTGTTGATTTTCCCATCTTGATTTTATTGGTCAAGCACAATGGAAAGTTGGTAAATTTTTCTTTGCCAAGAGAACTTTTCTTATAAATGAGATTGATAGTTATGTTGGGAAAAAAATTGTTCAAGCATTTGCTTAGTTTAGATTCGAGTGAAGTGTCCATCAGGGTATTGAATTTAGATTGTTATTGAAAATGCACAGTTTGACTATAGATCTTATTACCATAGCAGTTGAAGCACCCTAAAACTTTCAATAAACAAACATTCTTATTACGCAAAAAAATTATGAATCACAAATAATGTAACCCGTTATAAAAAATATCAATGAGGAGAGCGTTTGGGAAATCTGAATTAAAACTGTCACTTTATTCTTAACTTCATGATTGCCTATACCTTTGTCTGTGATATATTAATCTTGAAACCAGCTTTAAATTATTTTCAGTTACATTTTATAACAATAGGTTTATTTTACAGTGTGCTTTGCTCATTGAGAACACACACAAAATACTTAGAACAATTCAATGATATTCTCACAGACCAATTATATGGTCACACACACATTCACACACTCAAACACACACACACACACACACACAAGCACACACGCACACACACAAACGAGCATGGGTCAGACTTACACATCTTAACAAAAAACTTTGGGATGACGGGTAACCATTATCTTACACATAGTGACACATAGACAAACACATTGATACAGACACAGAATATGTGTCAGGCTAAACTCCCTAGAAACAAACAGATCAAACATGATTATACTCACACGTTCACACATAAGGTTTTAAGACTTTGCAGATGTTTTGTGCAATTCTGGGTCATTCAAGAAATAGGCCCTTACAGAGAATATCTATGTGGCAACTCATATCCATATTGTTATTGAAATTAATGCCTAAATTTATGGCTCTCTTTATCATGAATAAAATTCATGTGCTAGAAATGACATTGAAGAAATCATGGTACAATTTTTTTTCTTCCAAGTTTGCTTGTCCCCTCACTGTGTCTTTTGTCCCATGTTTTATATATAAAAGCCATGGCATTTTAAGCTTATCAGTGTCTACCTTTTGTACGGCCTACTTACCTAGTACATACCATGCAGGAAAAAGTGTAAGATGTTGTCTTCCCTAAACGAGATCAGTTGTCTACCTTACATTTAACACTGATCAAGTTATTTGAAAAATAGTGCTATGCTTATGCTCTTCAAATCATTATTATTCATTAAAAAATCTCTAATTATTGAAATAGCAGCATTGAAATCCCTTCCAAGGTATTTATTATCCAGTCATGAGATTAAATCTATTGACAAAATGTGTTTTGGCATGTTCAATTAAGCTTTCATTTACAGACAATATAAACCGATATATGTATATATATATATATGTGTGTGTTATGCAAGGAATCATTCCGTGTCAAACCTGGATGAAAAGATTTAGGTCTTAATACCAAATTCTGATTTAAATTTGGATTCCCAAACTTGAATTCATATGTCCAGGAAGAAAGTTCAAATTTTTTTAAGGGGTTGCTGATTAAGTGAATGAAAAATGGCCAATTACTTTGTGAGCCCTTCCTATAGAATAGTATTTTTTGAAAATCTGTAATAGAATGCACATCTCTTGATAGGGTTATGTACATATTGTAACAGCCCTATATTTTCATTTTCAATGTTCTTTTAGTTATCCCATCTAATATCAACAGATATTTTTTAATGTTTTAAGGACAGTAAACTTAGTAGAATTTCTTTGACCTTTTACATCAAATAATTTTTTATTTTTGTCATGTTACTAAATAATATAATAATCGTTTTTCATGTGGGTTTTCAAGTAACGAATTCTGTCGTTTTCTAAAAGGGATATTTATTTCTCAGTATAATATGATAACCACTTACTTTGTTTTTTTACTGCAACTAAACCTGAAATGAAAGAAAAAGGAAAATAATCCCTTTATGCCATACAAACCATTGTCAGGGAATCGAAGAAGGAAACATGGCTTCTGTTCTTTACAAGTATGTAGGTCTACTTATTCTTTATAAATAGTGCAACTGATAGTCAGTTTATATTGTTTTGAGTTTTGATAAAGCATAATTTGTTGCAATTTATTTGTTTTAAGGTTTTTTTGAGGGCTTGAGGGATAGAAATTGCTTACTTTACTAAGTAATTGGCACCAATTGAATCAATACTTGTTTTTTTAATTTTTATCAAACTGATTTTTGCTTTTAACTCCTAATATTTGTTATTGTCATTGTCATTCTGTATTGAGGGCTGTTTTTTCTTAGCAAATATTGATGTCTTATACATTTGAAAATAAAATCATGGACTACAAATCTCCTTCAGCAGGTGGTTGGCGGGCGCCTCTTGTGGGCGCTACTTCTGTTCTTCTCTTATTGCTTTACCTTACTTTTCCAGCACTTTCTCCAGTACTCCATAACAAGCATACACACACAGCTGTTTTGTATCTATTAGCTCAGTCTTGATCATGTCTGTTTTGTGGTCATCCCCCTGTTTTACATTGTTACCTAACAACAGGGTCACTTACTATGTAGAAGGACAGTTCTTTTGTACACAGGGGGGCGGTAGAATATCTTGGGTCTCCCTGGACCATAATTGTGCATGATGTAGGTGGTAGCCATTATGTTTTGTGATTATGAGAGGTGATTACCAGAAAATCATCTCTGTCACCTTTTTTAAGAGATAATATTTTTCCCTTGTAAATCATTTCTCTGTGAAATGCGAGTCTCAAAGTCTGGCTGTTCTTAAAAGATCTCCAATATTTGCAATTGATTTTACAGGAATTTGTTAAAAAGTTTCAAATGTTCCTTCTAAACAATTTTTTAGAATATGCATAAATTTAACAAATGACAGGACAAGGATTTCTACCGTCAAAATTAGCGTCAAATGGTTAGTTTGTTGACACTCGTTCTCAGACTGTCCACCTTAACTTGGGGATTTCATGAAATTTTCAATGGTGCTTAAGTTCTTCATATATATTGTTCTTTTCGATAAGTTAATGACTCTCCATTTTATTTTGACAACCACATTGTTTTCACATAAATCTGTTTTTAGGGATTGGTTTGCCTGCCACCAAAGTCAAGAATTTGTTATCCTACTGT
>JAUEKZ010191018.1:0-25249 GCA_031471865.1 Melibe leonina | reverse complement strand
AGTGCTCCCAGTCGTGGTCGGAATTGAACCAGCCCCCCCCCCCCCCCCCTTCTTGGCACTGGGCCTCTTTGCTACCAATTCAACCAATGGGTACCCAAAAGCGTTCATGAAGGTAACTGTTAAATATTTGCCACAGGTAAGAGGTGTGCTCAGTGAATTCTGGAACAAATCAAAAAACAAATTACCTTCAGTCTTTGATTTAGTATATTCCTCAGGACTAAGATTTTTGTTATTCTGCTGAGAGGCCTATTAAAAGAAGAAAACAAAAACAAAAATTCAAAACAGTGATTTTATTTCTAATCTGATTAGTATTAGTAGATACCAGCAACCCTGTTACAGTTACAGCTTCGCTGAAATTAATTAGAGTAGATATAATAGTAGAATAACAGACATGTATACTATCTATTGGTTGTGTCTTTTCTTTTATCATGAAGGTATACATAGAGCGTGAGGTAAAATGGCTAGTAGAGCGGTGAACTTGAAACATTCGAAGCCTTGGTTCAGTCTGTAGAGGTTAGATCCCTTGATTCAGTACTATTATTAGCTCTAGGTCAATGATGACTGATTGTGTATTCACCACCGAGTGAAAAAAATGTCCGCAGTGAATGAACCGAAACTGAATAAATTAGTTTTAAAGAAGTTTTTTTTATGAAAAATTTAATCCAAAATGAAAATACAATATCGCAATACTATGTTTAAAGTTATCGGTACTGACTGTATTTTTTTGTTATGTAGTTTTCGAGAATATACTGATAAATCTTTATAGAGGTATTGATTCAATTTTGAACTTGAACAAGAGAAAATCTTGAAAAATGTATTGAAAAAACAACACAAATTTTTTACAAGAGTAAATGATGACAGTGACAGACAGTGAAATTCAACAGCGGAAAAAATACACATGAGTAGCCTAGCCTACTTACTTTGTTCTCATAAATTACTTTACATTACATACTTTTCATACAGTGAAGTGAGCTTTACGTTGTACTTTCACTAAATGGGGAATCAGCTTTTTGGGATGAGACTCAAGTGAGCTAATCAAGAGGACCACTATATACTGGTAAATTTCAAATTTTAAATAAACACCAAAAGAATCTACAGCCCAGTATTAGTAAGATCAGTCTCTCTGAGTTTGTTATAGATACAAACAAACAAATAATTTTAGTAGGTATACTTATTGGTGATAATGATATGCCAAGCTTTAATAAATTTTTTGGCAATATTGAATTAAAAAACTATTATAACATGCCCTTCTTATTTGATACTACCAAAAACAGCAGTCAAAATTTTCGCATTTATGATAGCTGAACTTCACATTGTGACGTCACTGTTTATTCGTGCCTCTTCGCTCTAACTCTAAGCGAATGAATGCACACAACTCTATTACACATCTATATATTAAAGAAAATTAACATTAAATGTTTATCTTTCGTAAATCCTTATTTCTATATTTCATCTTTATTTTGTTTTAAAAGTTGATTATCTGAGATTGAGATCGAACATTACTGCATGTTATAATAGAAATATTGGCCTAGAATGGGAAAATATTCACCTTGCGGGGCTTGATTAATATTTTACCATTCACTGTCATTATTTCTATATTGAGCATTTACCATTAGGTCGACTTCGGATATTGAGATGCTTGGGCCAGTAAGTTCCATTTTGAAATGGTCAAAGTAAATGTATGAAGAAGCTCTCTCAACCATGCACATCACACCTGATCCTCTCAGCAGTTCAAGAGAGAAAGTCCATTCCTGATCAATATCAAATGATTAATCCATGTGTTACAAGAGTCTTAATTCAAAATAAATGTTAATGAATCATATCGTTTCATTGGTAATGATTAGGATTGACACATTGAATCAAAATACTGAACAACATAGTTTCTAATGTTATTAGACTAATAGTTAATTGAATTTATATAAAAGAACAAAATGAATTATGAATTCTTTCATAAAAAGCTGACATAATTTTAAGATATTCAACTGCTTGGGAAGAGTGGGTATCCCCACTAGACCCAAACACTTGCCACACCCCCGCTACTAGTATCCTTTACTAGATAACAACAGTGGGGGACGAGGAGGTTACTCTTCCACCTCCCCTACCCTTTAATTATACTTGGCATGACAGTGCAATGGGCATAGCTTGTCCAAACTCGCCCAGTTGTCTCCAATTAGTCTATTATCTTTTTTTAATGCATCAATTTTCCCTGTTCAAATTTCTTTGTCCCAGCAAGGACGTGGAATATGTGTAGACTAGTTTTTTTTAATATGTAGAGATCACTGCAATTTTTTAAGATAAAAAAACCCAAAAACATATTGCCCCAATGAAGCGCAAGCCACTAATAAATGCACAGTCCTGACACTTTCCAGGATAATTTATAAAACTGACCTCTGAAATTTGACCAACCTAAACCGCAAACAAATATATGCCTTATATATGTTATGTTTTGTGATGACATACTACTAATGACAAATTGAAATTAAAGGCAATACACATAGCAGATGTCTCTTATTACAAACTTAATGACAATAAATCATGAAATCCATCCATGAACATGCACACCTTGCTGTTTGGTGTGGTGATTTATTCACATCATATTATATTTTGCATACTTTCTTCTTTTTCTTAGCAAAAATAAGCAAACCCTTTTGAGCCTATTTTCTCAGGGCATGGTGGCTTCAGTAGGGATAATAATACAATAACAAAAGATTTTAAACACAAACCTCATGTGTTCCACCAAATCCGGCATATGAGAACTTGCATTTGTAATTATTCTGGGGAAAAAAGAAAAAAAAAGAAGAAAAAATTTGATTGTGCTGAGAGCAGTATGCACTGTAACATTAACATGTACTCATGCAATCCAAAAATAGACAAAGTACATAGGGAAAATGGTACTTAGACCCTCTCAACCATTTTCTGATTATTTATTCGTTGAAGAAAACTCTCTATTATAATTATCATGACATTTTTTCCAAGTACAAACTTATGCAGAGTCTGCACAGTATTTTACTTCATCAACAGATTAATGTTTGGTAATTGACAAATCAAACTCACAAACTTTATTTCAAACAAAGCTTTCACATCCTCTAATCAGCCCCCTTCCATTTCCCACAAATTAACTCTCTCTCTCTCTCTGGCTCTCTTCCCGCCACTCCCCTTCCTATCTCTTTTTAATTTCCTTCCCTACAAACTTGACTCCCACTCATCCTAGCCATGCGGGCACTGGATTTTGCTTACAGTGCATGTGTGGAGGAGTGGGTGCAGTTTTACTTTGTTTACATCGGAAAATTGCACCCTGACCGTTTTTACATCTAGCAAAGATGTTTTCCATTTCCTGTTGAATATGATGTGGTCAATTTGGTTTTTTGTATTGCCATCAGGAGAAGTCCAAGTATACTTGTGTATTTCTTTATGTTTGAAGAGGGTGCCTCCATGGTAATGTTGTTGTCTTCACAGAACTCTATCAATCGTTCCCTATTATCATTTGTCTCTTGTAATAAACCTTCTCTGCCATAAATTTGTTCTCTTTTTTCATTATCTCGTCCCATCTTTGCGTTTAAGTCAGCAAGCACTATAACTATAAGTATAAGTACATCATGCGTTGGAGTCTCTTGAACTGTTTGATTGAGTTTATCATAGTAGTAGTAGCTTCGTTTGGCGGGTTATGCCACCCCTTTACCACCAATTACCCAGTCATGGAACATTTCGTTGCAGGCGTACATGGATTAGAAGCCCCCGTCGAGTTTCGTGAGCGGACACTCCAGCACCAGATGATCCACCGTCTGCGGGTGGTTTTTGCATTTTTTGCACGTCGGGGCGTCAGCTCGCCCCCATTTATGAAGCGTGGTCTGCGTTAGGGCGCATCTGGTATGGAGTCTGTTGGCCATCACCCACACGGCTCAAGACTTGGAGTCGAAACCCGGCGGTTTGTCCCTGATCGGCGTGCACACTCCTCCTCTCTCTTTCTCCCCCCCCCCCCCCCTTCTGTCTGTCTTTCTAAATGTGTGTGTGTGTATGTGTCTTGTATGTTTAAAGGGAACAAAATGGAAACTAAAAATGAAGTGTCTAAATAACAAACATGCTTAACTTAGCAATTTTGCTTGTGTGATTAACATTCATCAACATTACCCTTCCCCACCCCGAGTTTTCTCTCTTGGACCTGAACATGATGTTGATAATCAATATAGCAACAATACTCAAACATTGACAGTCTTCTTAACTGCAATCAAAGTGAGCCTTGATTAAAACCAACATCTTCAAATTATGACAATCATTATCTAAGCTGATGAAATTCAAAGAAGACTAGAACCTGTCCTTAGTGACATTATAATAAGATGTCTAGTCTAGATGTATACATCGAGTGTCTATATATATAAATGCAAAATCATGTAAGTGCGATGCCTTTACGATTCACAAATAAGACCCAAAACTATTGCTTGCTGAATTACCTAGACTTCAGAATGCCTGCGATTGCGCGATTTGGGTGTCGAATGACGCCTAAAACCATAATGGCCTGGTCACTTCGTGATGCCTAAGGTAAAGCAACTGTCTGAATTAGAATTAGACCTGACAATTAAATATGTCAGTCTATCTTGGGAGGGGGAAAATGTCACTTTACCTCACACACCATAGCCAAACTGTTGAACTTAGTTAAAATGGCAAAAGAAAAAGTCACATTATAGCTACACCCCATGAGCCAATCATAAGTGTGTGGTAGGTTACACTTTAGGGTGTATCCTCTATCAAGACAGCTCTGTCCCAACCCTGTCATATTGCATAGCAGCCAGTTCTACTGTAAAAAAGGATGGGTAAAGAGGAAGCAGACAAAAATACCCCAAAAAATGAAAGGAATGAAAGATATTTTCGCGGTTGTGGATATTTGGAGTGTGTTGGACTCTGCTTACCAATTCATGTTCAACACTCAGCGGCCCAGCCCCAGGCTTGACATGAAATATGTCTGAAAGTTGATCTGAAGCGCATACAAGCTCAAGCATCAGAAATAGGGACAAAAGGGCTGTTAAAGTAGATGTTTTGAGATCCATTTTAAACAGCATTAAAAGGTCACAAAATCCGATCAACAAAAATTTATATTGTATCTTGATCACGCTAACCAACCAATCGTGAAATGCAAGCTGGCTGAAAACGAAAGGATGACAACAAACCGATAAGGTAAGTAACTCTAGAATGAAACTTAAAATATTTCATTGTTATTTCCCCTTGCCAGTGCCACGCTGTCAAAACATAAAGCAAAGTTAGATGTGACGATGTAAACATTAAGAAAGGAATAAAATCATACTTTGAAACAATTTTCAACGAAGACGGAGATATTGAACCATTTGAAAGAACTAATAGTGACCATTATGATGGAAATCGAAGTTAATACTGCAATCCATAAACTGAACAACTTATGCTAATGGACTCGATACAATAAAGGCAGAAGAACTGAAAAAGTACAAAGAAGAACATACCATTATTGGAATTGACTTGAGTTCAGCCTTAGACATCATATACGGAATTTCAGGCTTTTGGCATATCTCAGTTCACTGAAATCTGATTTATCTGGTATAAGAACAGACAATACTTGAAGATTTTGGTGTCTTTAGCATTGAACGGGTTAAAGCATTTTTGTTGATTTCCATGTTCTGTTTCCCCCTACGATTCACATCCCATGCATGCTTCTTGATACAAGAATCAAAATATAAAGACAGAATTTTAGGGTCGAAATTTTAAGAGCTTAGTTTTTTCATAATGTACAACTTTTGGATTAAGGATTTTGGTATTTTCTGACTGGTGTTTCCAAACTACCTTTTCGTCCAGAAAGAAGACATTTCAACATTTTCTTTATATATAGCGATGGTACCATGAGTGTTGCCTTTATTTCTAAAGTAGAAAATATTTTTTTAACATTTAATTTTAAAACGAGTGCATGGCACCATTTAACAAATTTATAAATCTCTTTTCTGTAATGAATTCAATCTATTTCTTGTTTAATAATGATCAGTATCGATCTATCATATGCATATTTCATATAATATATATATCATATATAAAAAAAGCTTGACCTTTTATATAGCGTAATATCCACTAAACGTGCTCAAAGCACCAACAGCAACATTCAACATACAGGACGAGACATGCTGCCTGTTAGGCGCTTGTGTATATTTATATTTGGACAGGGACAACTCTGTTCATGGCCAGGTACTCATTTTACACCTAAGTAGGGTGAGAAAATGTGAGTTAAGAAGAACTCAAACTTTGCGCCGTCACATGACGGATTCGAACTAGGGACCTTTCAGTCACAAGGCCAACTGCCTACCCACTAGGCCACAGAGCCTATATAACTCTTATGTTGTTGGAGATAGTTCTACAATCATCAGTATCTATCAGAGACAGTGTACGTTAACGAGTAGGAAAGGTGCTAGGACAGTCCCCTGAGGCGCACCAGTATCGGTGACAATCATACCAGATGACATAATTTCATTTTCAGATCTTATACCGACAAATTGTTGTCTTTCTGTGAATCAAGGATCCATAAGGCAATATCTTTTCTTACACCCAAGTTCAATAAATTTCAATATGTAAAACTGGATGGTATTGAATGCGCTCGATATATCGAGAAATGAGGTTCTGACATGGTGTTACAGACATCAAGATTTTTATAGACATATTGTCAGTAAACTAGGGTATTGCATCTTCGACCCCGTATTTGATTTATATGTAAATTGGTGTAGATGAAGTAAAGGTTCAACAACAACTAGAATGTAATTGAGTACAATTCTTTCAATGCAGTTTCATTAAGACAGATGTCAGTGTTACAGGTCTAAAATCATTAACACGGGGTTACTTTGATGTGTTTTCCAAGCTATGGAAATACTCTTTAGGTTGATTGATCTAGTGGTATGCCTGGTCCACACTATTGTTTGTTTCTACTATGGGTGTGTTTATAAATCTCTCTCTCTCTCTCTCTCTCTCTCTCTCTCTGTATGTGTGTGTGTGTGTGTCTAACGTGTGTGTTCTGTAATTTTCATTACATTCTTCCGGTTTTTTACAGGCAAAGGCGAATTTTGACAACTTGCACCCATAGATAGTTATCAATGCCCTCCATACATTTATAAAATTATTTATGTTGAGTTGTTCTTCTGTTTTGGCCTTTGATTTTTACATTCGATAAATTTTGTTTTCAAGGTTTTCTTAACTTCTTTCTATTTATTACGGCCGTCTTTTGATTAAAGTAAGTTTTTCGAATCTTTGGTTACCAATGGTTTGTTGTTATTGAAAATCTTGATTTGTTTCTGGGGGACAATCATGTTCTCACAAAAGAGGATATAGCTGCTGACCACGTCGTTCAGTTCCTCCTGCTGGCGGACTCTGTGAAGACGTTCCAGTCCTTGCAGTCAAAGCAAGCCTGGAGTGTCTCTGTCGTCGTCTGGTCCCACACTTTGACTCTCCTTTCCTGATGGGGCCCGATTTCAGTTTAGTTTTGTAGCTGGACATCATGAGCACCCAGAGTACCATGTGATCAGATGCTCCCAGCGGGTGCAGCTGTCTTGATTTGTAGCTATTTTATACGTTTGAATTTGAATGAAACAGGTCCAGTGTTCTATTGTTTCTGGTCCAGCAGGTGATTTGATGGATGGGAAACGAACTGTCCAGAGGTATGCGATTAAATTCACCAGGCATCAGGATGAGGCTGTTTGGCGATGACGCCGTTTTCGTATTCACTGTGTCTGACAGTGCTTCCAGAGGACCGAGGGTGTGCGTCAGGTTGTATAACATAGATTGCGTTTAGGCTCACGTTTGTCTATTCACCGGGCAAATCATATTATGTTCTTATAGTGACGATGGAGAGTCCGAAATCTGGTGAGCACATCTCGTTGGTGACTATTATGCGGTTAGGTTGATACCAGGAATTTTTTTTAAAGTCACAGACGCCACCACCTTTCGAATTTTTTTTTTGGAAGGCGTTCCATCAGTCTCCTCTCTGATCAGGTTGAAGCCATCCTTGTCTACACAGCTGTCTGGGATGTCAGTGTGTAGAGTAGCCATGTCTTTGTAAGGCACACAATGGACGCGTTCCTGTATTCGTGCATGTGCTGAATGCAGGCGTGTAACTCATCGACTGTGTTGGTAACAGAGAGCGCAGTTTTCCAAAATAGGTAAGGCATGTCTACAGTTCCTTCGTATAATCGTTTCTCTAATCCTACCAGTGGACACACACCTTTATGACGGCAGCGACGGACATCTATTTCGTGATCATATTTGTTACACAGTGTTCATGGTGGGCCGCAGCGAACGCAAACATGTCGAACTATACACATTCATGCTATAAAAAACCAATGGTCCCAGTCATTACTTTAATATATCCAATATTTCGTGTTGAAAATCTCTAAACAATAGATGAGAGTATCAAAAAGTGCTTCCTGTATAACCGTGTAGAAAATCCCCCCCAAAAAACACAGAGGTATCTCCACATAAAAACTTGAAATAAATACAGAGTGATGTAGCACACGTCTTCTACGTAAGAACAGCGCTAACTGATTTTAGATTTAACATTGTGGCTCAAGCATTTTGACCACGATTTTGCAATGGCTGGCGGTTTTTGTTACATAACTTGTGGTTTCCTTATCTCCTGTAATACCTTGGGCAGCACGATGTTAGATAACGAGCCACAAAATATTTACGAAATATTCTTGTAAAGCATCTTTTAGAACCAACCACGAAGTTAAAGAAATGTAATTCATTACATTAATAGTAATAGTGCATATCCTAAATGATGGCCATAGCTACTTTTGCCTACACAACACAATGATTAAGGGTAACAAAACTGGCCTTGAAATGATAAACTATACTAAGATAAGATAATGGCGTCGCAGTCGCATGGACGCTTGCCTGAAACAGTGCAACATTGCTCGTAGGTTAGAATTTTCTTCAATGTCTGTGTATCCTGTGTGAGTCCTGTTAGCTCTGTGAGGTCTTGTTTTGACTGTAGTTGATGAGAGATTGTCGTCTGTTGTTGTTTGTAGAATTTTAGGTTTTGATTCAGTGTTGTTGCAAGAGGTCGTAGGTGTTCGGCCCCTATACTTTTTCCCTATGCTAACTACATATCCCGACGATATTTCATTGTAAGATTAGACGATGCATGTCTGTCATGGAGCTGTCTCATTAATCCTATATATATATACTCGTAAATAAAAGGGCCATCAGTCGATCAAAATGTTTAATAAGCTGTTACCGTTTTCTTCTTTAAATCTTTAATGCACGTATTTCATATCCCTGATATTGTTATTGCAGATGGATATTTTCAGTAGTGACATGCAGCTGATATGTGTGTGTGTGTATGTGTGTGTGTGTGTGTGTGTGTGTGTGTGTGTGTGTGTGTGTGTTTTTCCCAAGATTAGCTCTGAACCAAACTGCCGAAATCAGTTCATCGCCCCCTCTCCCTCCTCGATCCCCTCCAACCCAAACAGCACTGATTTAAAAAAAAACAACAAAAAACAGAAAAAAAACCAACCCCAAAACCCCCAAGAACAACGTTCTTCAGATTAAACCTTTTGAAGGAGGCAGAGCCATGTATAGGCTGGGATGAGTGCATAGGCACCATTCGTCTAAATTTGAGGAAACAGTGAAATATTCAACAACGGGGTCCTGACAGCTCAAGTTACCCTGACGATCGATCCCGCGTACAGTCTCCAACTTCTTGAAGGGCAAAAAACATGACTGCCTACAGCTGCCACATGACAGCATTACCTGACAGAGCATGATATTTCTTCAATGGCCTGTGGGATCCCAGGATTTGTCTTCAGTCGAGAATAACATAAGTACGGGACCTTTTCGGTCAAAAAGTGAATTTGAGAGATTCTGCTGGAGTCCTTGAGGGGATATCGCCTTAGTCCAATAGTGGGACATTAACCCTTTCACTGCTGGGTCTGATTCTAACCGAAATGATGTATGCACAATCTTCAAAATTTACGTGTTTTTGTATGTACCAGATAAATCAGATTTCTGTGAACTGACATAAAAATATACTAAAAGCCTAAATTTCAATATCTATGTCAGTTCGCTAAAAAATGAGTTATCTGGTATAAGAAAATCTTGAAGATCGTGAACGCTAGTTAGTATCTAGTTTGATTAGAAATATTCTTAGCACTGAGAGGGTTAACAATGTCTCACAGAAGACAATTTGGCAATGCATCGGCCCCATGAGGAGTTGCATGCCTTGGCTACAAATGGAGGGTTTACTAAACTTATTGACACAAAACTTGACCGAAATGGAGACGTAGTTGTGTGTATGTAAAATAGAATATAATGGATATGTTTTATATTTTAATTAGATTATGCTTTTTCTGAAATTATTTGATTTGGAATGAATGGACCATTCTTTCTGAACTTATTTCATTGCTATATATTTTGTTGCATTTCAGAGATTTCCTTTCGAAAGATGTTGCGTATTTTATATTACCTTATCGAGTAAAGTTGACAAAAAAAGCATCAAAAGCATCGACAAGACCCCCCCCCCCCCCCCTGGAATAAACAAACGAACAACCCCCTCAATACTTGCATTCAGCGAAAAACAACATTTAAAAAAAGCTTTGAATGTATGATTGATAAAAAGGTCTTCCACTTCCTCGTGATCTTGAAGGACGAATATGGGGAGAGAGTCATGCCACTTTGTACTTACTACAAATCTACTGCGACAAAATGGCGATCTTTGTTTGCAATTAACTGTGCACCATTCTGCATTAACCCTTTCACAGCGAGGTCTGATTCTAACCCAACTGAAATATGCAAAATCTTGAAAATGTAAGTGTTTTAATACCAGATAAATCTCCTTTCAGTGAACTGAAATCTGATTTATCTGGTATAAGAACAGGCAATCTTGAAGATATTTTTGTCATTAGCAGTGAAAGGGTTAAGATTTTCTGTAAAACCTTGGGGACTATTTTTATTCTTGTAGGAGAAAGTTTTGGGTGCGACAATATGACCACCGTAATTTCACAAAACAGATGTTCGCTCCCTCCTTTATTCAACAATCTTGGGCAAGATAGTAATCATAGATAATGATCAAGTCAAAAACAAATTTGTACATCTTGGGCTTTATTTGGCACCACGCTGTAAACTTTTATTCATTTATAAATTATTTATGTCAGGTATTGAAAATAGGCATCTAGGCAAGCATTATGCAGGTTTGATTCAAGTTGCTAATAATACGTTTGTTTAGAGGCAGGGGCTACATTACTCGGGTTGACTATCTACATCCTTCAATGAAAGTGCAATTGTGTAATGTTTCAGCTTTACAAGGAACACTCCTCTTTATTCCTTGGGAGTGAGTTCATCATCAATAATCGCAAGATCACTCTCTGGTTTGCCCATTGTTGCTCTGCTGTTGCTGTTGTTGTTACGGACATGCTCATCTTTCGTTTTATTTTTTTATTTTTTTAGAGTGCTTTCAACACTAAGGTTATGTAAGCGCCCAAATGTATGTGAGAAGCCAGACTTTTACCTCTTTAAAAAGAGGCGACAAAGAGATGATTAAGTTAGAGGGAAAAAATTTACCCATCACAATCACAAAGCAGTACACACAAATAGAATAAGGCTGCCACCCATAAATTATGGTCCAGGGAGACCCAGAATATACTACCCCATCCATCCTCAACCCCATTTATGAACAAAAGATCCCAGTCCTTTTAGAATACAAGTGTAAAATATTGGGAGTGACCATAGGTCTTGTTATGAGGGGTGGTGGCCGAACTGGTTGTGACGCAGCACAGAACTCGGGGGTACAGAGTTTGATTCCTACTAACGGCATTTCGGTTTTTCCTTTGGTAAAGGAA
The DNA here is from genome assembly GCA_031471865.1 of Melibe leonina. Taxonomy (NCBI): domain Eukaryota; kingdom Metazoa; phylum Mollusca; class Gastropoda; order Nudibranchia; family Dendronotidae; genus Melibe; species Melibe leonina. The sequence continues at coordinate 13,418 of JAUEKZ010191018.1, read as the reverse complement.
TTGACTCAAAATTGTCTCACCCCACCCATGTGTAAAATGGGTACAATTTGGGTTGGGGAAAGTAATCTGCGATAGACCAGCGTCATATTCAGAGAGTGGCAAATATTGCCATTTGTCCGCTTCACGCTACAGAAGCTGGGAACAGCTCCGGCTCCATGGGCCAGTAGGCTTTAAAGGATTTCTTTTTAATATGAGTCTGTTAGGACAACAGGCAGGACCAAGACTGAGCTAACAGGATACAAAACAGCTGTGTGTGTATGCCTGTGACGGAAGCACTGAGAAAAGTGCTGGAAAAAGTAAGATTATAGTAGGTAAAGCCAAAAGGTCTAAGAAACAGTAATAAGCGTCCACCAAACGCACATAATTAGATGAATCAATATAGTTCAACCAGAATAATTCATACCATTATTTGAAAAGACGAAACTAATAAATCATGCCCCATGTCACATCGAAAACAAAGGAACAGTTTGTACATGCACAAATCAAACTAAGAAGAAGCTCAACATTGGAATGGTCAACACTATAGAACGCTGCATTCGCGGCAGTCTTCAAAAGAAAAAAAAATCCCAACAAATTTAAAGACTAAGTCATGAATGAATTTACGTGATAACACGGTCTTTCAGTTACAAGTAAAATACAGTATTGTAAAATCCTTAAGCGCTTCACAGTTTAGTGTAATTAAAAAGATTAGGAATTATATATCATTTACCCCATACAAAAAAACCCGTGGAAAGGGCACAAATCAAATAGGACATGAGTATAAAGCATAAAGTAAATCGCTCGAATGGTTTTGAGGAAAAAAAATTGTATGGCAATTTTTTAGAAGATACAGTTTGAGTTTCCATTGCTATACCTAAGTATAGACTTGGTAAGGGATTTTGCAAATTGCTTTTGTTTCTCTCAGAGAATAGTCATATAGCCGCCGTCAATTCCTTTTTCAGAGAATCAATACAAAAAATAATAATAAAATAAGATATAATCGACCGAAGCGGACTTCTCCCGAAATTCTCTTAAAAAAGTCGTCCATGATATTAGTGTAGCGAATGATTTAATTAACGAGCACGTCATCTTCTGCTAATGGCCAAGTGGGGCTAGATTCTCACAGGTGTTGGGTTCAAATCCACTCCCCCGAAGACTTCCGTCTTTGCCATTTTTCTCATATTCTTTGGCTTTTTGTATTGCCTTGTTTGAATCCAGCGGTGCCTCTTTGCGATCTGTGTCTTTTTTCAATTACGAAAACTTTCAATGATAAAAAAATAATTGAATCCAGCAAAGAAAAGCCAGCATGAAGTATCTAGTGCTGCAATCAACCATCTGGCTCGCTCCAATGAGGCATCATCCCATAAAATTTGTGTCTTTGGCCTTTTAGCAATGATGAGTCTAATAATTATCATTATCATCATTATCATTTTCACCATAATATTAATGATAATAATGATAATGATGATAATAATAATGATAATAATAATAATGATGATTGTGATGATGATGATGATATGATGATGATGATAAAAATATTGATAATGACAATTACAATAATGAAGATAATAGAAATGATGATAATGATGACTACAATATTGATTTATAACAATACTTATTACAATGGTGATAATGATTATAATCAAAACAATGATAATAATAATCATGATGATTATAATAATAAAAACAATGATGATAATAACAATAGTAATGATGATGATGATCATGATGAAAAAAAATGAAAAAAAAAACGTAACAAAAAAACAACACCCAGACGAAATAAGCACATCAAATATATTGGCGATTTAATTGTCAGGCATGGACTTCATCACAACTTCATCTTGTCGCATACAAATTCTTTGGCATTGGAAAACATTAATTTTTTGGAACGACAATAATCGTGTTGAAATATATATAGTTTTGCTACCATCTCATATTTCTTATAAATAATTTCTATAGCAGTGTATAAAAAACGAATCAAAATAAAAACAACTATAACACTGACTCTTTTTGTCGAATTAGGTTGGTAGGTCAAATTCAAGCATTTAAATATCTTTGATAAATGCAGCTTTGAAGACAATAGAGTTAAAATCGGCGTCCATCTTCACGGAGCGCCTTCATTTCCCTCGACAGTACACGTCAATACATTGTGGTTATGTCATCATCAGACATACTGAGAAACGTCCTTAATGTTACAAGGAGCAAATCAAGGCCCTCTAGCTATATCATAGGTGCGGGTTAGGGGGAGCTGAAAATCATTACGTCGAATAAAAATATAAATTAATGATTATAATGATAAACATGTTGATAATGAAATTAACAATAATGAGGATAATAAAAATGAAAATAACAATATTAAAGATAAAATATCAAGTCAAAGCACCAATTCAGCCCCCCCCCCCCCCCCCACCCTTAAGATTCACACATGAGTGATATACTAAAAGTAAGGAATAGTCATTAGGCAACCGGGTTTTCTACGATTTTTTTTGTTAAATCAGATGCACTCTTAGCCCTAAGCGAACCCTCCATAGATGGCACACGGCATTCGACACACGGCACGTCGGCACGCAACATGCCACAGGGTTTGACTGCTCCGTCCATAATAAAATACTTGACACGACTGTACAACACACTATCTTTTGCCATCACGCATACGTCTGAGGAAGTTATTCTGATGATGTTGGCAATACTAGGAGATAGAAAAATGAAGAGAAAAACGCGCATCATGTGATATTGAGTACATTCTAAAGTGGACAGTTTCATAGAACTTTCTGCTCATTGGTGACACGTACAGATTGCACATTGTTCTTCAACTATCTTTGGGAGCCTCAAAGAAGAGGCTGGTCTCATAAAAACTCGACAATTTTATTTTTGTAATCAACCATCTTGATCGCATACGGCACAAAAACAGGAGCAATATTATAATTCAAGGCACGTTTTTTTTCTTCTTGACAACTGTGTATGCTACACTAAATCATTGTGTTCATTCTTACTCTGTGTCATGCGTTATGAGCTGCGTGCCGTGTGCTGCGTGCCGTGTGCTGCGTGCTCTGTGCCCTCTATTGAGGATCGGCCTGAAACACTTCAAGGGGATACTACAAATAACCCTAATCGAGAAATGAGTGACTTAGTTCGCGCTCCAAGCTTATCTCCCTAGAGCGTCCAGGTCGTACATGATGGCTGTATTTGCCTGGTCTGGTCATCAGGCTGTTTGTTGATACTTATCATTACTCCAAATCATGATAGGAATATAGCAGTAAGTCTTGGGCGACCGGGTATTTGTCGTTGCTGTAGTTGCTGCTGCTGTAGTTGTTGTTGTTGTTTTTATTGTTGTGAGAAGGTTGTTTATCATCCAATGACGTCCAGGTAGTCTGGTTGTAACTGTGCCAGCTCGTCCTCCAGCTGTTTGTTGATCTCTTTCATGGTGAGCCGGTCCTGGGGATTGGCCTTCCAACAGCCCATCATGATAGCATACACCCTGGCAGGGCACTGGCTGGGCTTGGACAGGTGCCGGCAGTTCTTTACGTGCTCTATCACCTGCAAGGTTAACAAAACTACGGGTAAAGTAATTAGAAATTCTGTTCGTATGTTAACCCCTAAAGCGGGGTCTGATTTTAACCAAACTGAATAAAAATATGCAAAATCTTTAAAATCTACGTGTTGTTGTAGCAAGTTAAGAAGATTTCAGTGAACTGACATGTTATGCTAAAAACCTGAAATTCACTGAAACTTGATTATCACATAAATCTTGACGATTTTGATGAGGATATGGAGACTAATTAGTTGTTTAATTTGCTTAGAATTTTTGCTGAGCCAGAAATTAATATAAACATTACACTGATTTGTCTGGTACTGTCTTTCTTGCCATGAATGGTTTGAGGAAGGTGTGGAATTTATGCTTTACACAGTATGAAAGAAATGAATAGGATGTAGTAAACAGACACTTGTGTGTGTACGCGCATGTGTGTGTGTATGTGTGTGTGAGTTTGTATATGTGTGTGCGTGTGTTTGTGTGTGTGTTAATGTGTGTCTATATTTCTTTGTGTGCTTCTGTGTGTGTTTGTGTATTTCTCTGTGTATGTGTGAGAGAGTTTGTCTGTGTGTGTGTTTGTGTGTGTGTGTGTGCTTGTGTGTGTGTGTTTGTGTGTGTGTGCGTGCGTGTTTGGGGGGGGGGAGTGGAGGGGGTGGATTTGGATAAAGATGGCGTATTGAAACCATTACCCTCTCTCCCTTGCTATAATCTTATGAAATCGATGTTATGAAATGTTTTATCTTCCTTTGAAAAGTGAAAAATTGTTTGTTATCAATATCAAGAGCACGGTTTTTATTTTATTTTATTACATCCCCATTCATTAATCCTCATGTTTTGCTGTTGATAATCAATTGCCCACCCGCAAGGCGCCCGCTGGCTGCAACAAATATTCTTCAGACGTTTCCTTGCTCTGTTGCTCGGTGGCAATCGTGCCCTGAGGTTTTCAATTATCGGATTTTTTTGCCCTCCACGATTTATGTGTCCTGTCTGTCTTTTCAGGCTGTTAGTAACCAGCCTTTATTTTCTCCTCACTCACTCACTCGTTCCCAAAACCAGATGGTCGTCGGTGGGGGAAGGGGGAGGGGTGGGACTTGCGTGAAGCAGAAGGCATTGTTTTTCTCCATGCCTGCCTGTCACTGGCTTTCTGCAGCAGTTCAGGAAGCGACATCTCCGTCCACTCCTTTACGTTGTCCAGCCACCATCTTTCTTTGGCGCTCTCTTTTGCGCTGGCCCGCAGCACATTAAAAAAAAACTCCATAAAGATCACTAATAAAACAACAACAAAAAAGTGTGCGTTTACCTCGAGATTTGAGTACTCAAACCAGGGCTGCGTGCCGTAGGTGAACACTTCCCATAGGGTAACCCCAAAACTCCACACGTCCGACTTGACGGTGAACGTTCTGTACATTATACTTTCTGGAGGCATCCACCGCACTGGGACCAGGGCTGCATCCCCCACCTGCAAAACGTAAGCAAAGTAAATGACGCGGTGAAAAAACAATACACACATACAAAACCATAACAAATCTCCCCCCCCCCCCCCTATAAAAAAATTGTTGTTTAAGGTTTTGTAAACATTCCGAATTAATACATTGGAACCTACTTAAGTCAAATTTATTACAGCTCTATTTCTTTCCCTTGTAATGGAAAAAAGCCTTTTTGCGTTATATATCAAATAGCCCTAAGTATTCACTATTAGTATCCGATAATCAGAAATGGTCGTTCTACATAGTTAACAATACTGATGATAATAATGATAATAATAATAACAATCATTATCATTATTATTATCATCCCTCGTCAGCATCTTTATTATTACTGTTATCATTTCCTTTATTATTTTTATCATCCGTATTGTTGTTGATATCAATATTTATAGCTACTATGTCATTGTACTAAATCCAGCATCCCAAGCACCACTAGATAACTAGTTTGGCTACTATCTAATCATAAAATACTCAATTTCAATTAAAACCATCGTATCCAACACGGATAAGAGAAGCTTACTTTGTAGTAGTCTGTACTGTAGACATCTTTGGACATGCCAAAGTCTCCTATTTTGATCACATAGCCCTCTCCCACCAGACAGTTTCTAGTGGCAAGGTCACGATGTACAAAATGCTGGGAGGCTAAATATTCCATCCCTTTGGAAATCTAGGGCGGGAGGGGGAGGGGGATGTTAGAAAAATGAAAGTAAAAACAATTTAGAGATATAAATGATGTTACTTATGTAGCGATACCATTGTCTTCATAGAAAGACATGAACCTAATAGCTCGTACATAATTGCCTATTGGGGTTGATTGAGCTTGAAGAGACTTTGTTTAAAATGTTTGGAAGCTCGCTTGGAATAGCATCTTTATGCAAGATATAAGCAAGATAAAGCTTTGTCATCAGTTTGTCGATGAGAATCAAAGCTATAGAAAGAAGAAAAAAGAAGAGGAAGAAGAAGAAAAAGAAGAGGAAGAAAAAGAGAAGAGGAAGAAGAAGAAGAAGAGGAAGAAGAAGAAGAAGAAGAAGAAAAAGAAGAAAACAAAAGTAGCTGGAGAAGAATTTTAGCAGTAGCACCAATCGCCTAGATAAAAGAAGACGGCGAGTCATTTCCTTAACCATCTGCTATCACTACCCCTACCACCACCACTGCCAGTGCCAGCCATATGTCTGCCCAATCTCTGCGACCATCGATCTTGCTAATAAACGACGCCCTGAAATACCCCTTAGTCTGTCTAGACATTATAGCTAACACATTCGATTATAATAATTGTTCACAGCAAGATATCTAGAATATCTTTATGCACAATTATGCCCATTGTCACACCTCAATCGGATGTAAAAACTGGCACCAACCAAGCAGTTGGACTAGGAAAGTCACCGGAGATTGACTAGCCTGCTATTCAGAAGGCGGCAAGCATTGTCATTTGTCCGCTTCACACCATGGGAACCGGTTTAATCCTTGGTTCTATGGTCCGTAAGACGAAACGACTTACTTGTATGACCACGTCTAGAAGCTGTTTGATGGTCAGCACTTGGACTGGCCGGCCGTTCGGAGATGGGCGGAGCATGGCCGAATGTGGCCCGTGCAATCTGGAGGAGGAAAGCAAAATCAAGATGAAGTAGAGTTTATGTCCACCTCTCATTTCATCATGCATATTTGAATCGATATGGATCCAACCCATGGCAATCAGCAAATCAAAGTACTTTTTATATAAGGAATCAAACCAGCACGAATCACAAAGATACATACACGCGCCTTCATTATGTTTGTATTTATCATGCTTAGTGCCTCGGACACATTCTAATCTCCCCAAAATGAAGGACATTCACAGAACGTTGAATCGGGTAAGAATATTGTGAAAGAAAACAAAAAGTAAATCAAAAGAAAACTAATTAAGTGCAGTGTGGACCATTGCAAGAACACAACATCTTACCGCCTCGGTCTTAAGGAGAGATCCCAATGGGCGTAGATAACTTGTTACGTTACTTTTGTAAAGTTCTACCAATTTACATAAATAATACTTTTTTCTTTATTTTTTTCATGTTTTTCTTCTTCTTCTTCTTCTTCTTCATCATCATCTTCCTCTTTTACCTCATCCTCCTTGTCGTCGTCCTCCTCCTCCGCTTCTTCACTCTCCTTCTACTCCTCGTTTTCCACATTCTTTTCCTCCGCTTCTTCATCCTCCTCCTACTCATCCTCTTCCACCTTATCATTCTTCTTCTCCTCCTCTTGTTCAACACCCATCATCATATTGTCATCACTACAGTTTTCATGATCAACCCTACCTGAGGAAGTTATTTAGATCGCCGTACTCCATGAATTCAAACAGCATCATCCACTGCTCCCCCTCAGTGCATACCCCGAAGAAGGTGACAATATTTGGATGGTTAAGGCTGGCCAGGAGCTCTGCCTCTCTCTCGAAGTCCCTCTTGTTGGCCTCCTCGCTGTCCCCCTTCAGGGTCTTTACGGCCACGCTAGTGAACTCGTCGTTCTGGATCAAGTGGGTGCACTTCCCCAGCAACACATGTCCAAACGCCCCTTCCCCGATCTGCTGGATGAGGAGTATCGTCTCAAGTCGAATATGGCGCACACCTAAGACAAAAGTGAAAAAAAAGGATAACATGATTACACCTCTTGTGGCAGAACTCATTAGAAGCATGGACATGACAGCAGGACATTATTTGAGCGTAATTTTTAATTGACTTTAGTTTCAATTTCTATTGTGTAGTTCGTGTCGTTATGTTCTGTATAAAATGTTTATAATAAAACTAAATTCTAAATTGAAAAAAAAATTACAAAGCCACCGGTTTTATACTAAGAAGTCAGTTTCTATGGTCCTTTGGGGCTAAAACCATAAGATAAAAGTAGTTTTCGTTGCGATTCAAAGTAGACAACATGGTTTTTTAAAGCGGCCCTTCTATGTTCGGCACCAAAGTTTTTATGTGTTTTTCTTATTCATTCCACGGTTTTGTGTACACAATGGTTATTTGGAAGATTAACTCAACCCTTATCCTTTCAGTAACAACAACAAAATTGTAAACAATAACTGAGACAATGACAATAAAAACTTTAAAAGAACAGACTAAGTCCATCATGTCATACCACAAGCCTTCAGTCTGTCTTTCTTTTTATTCCTGGATTCGTAGTTGGGATTCTCAATGAGCTGCACTCCAGTCAGGGGCATCAACTCGCGGAAATCATCTTTCTTCCGGTTATTGAACGGGACTTTCTTGTCGAAGCGGCCGATCACTCGGATTTTCCTCTTGTGTCGTCGGTAGAGCAGAACGGCTACCAGCAGCACTACCACCACTACCACTGCCCCGATGGCGCAGGGCACAATAATCATGGTCTAAAAGAAAGAGTTAATTCTTAAATAGTATGGGTTTCTAACAAAATAAAAATGACGACTGAGGTGGTGGTGGTGGTGGTGGTGGTGGTGGTGGTGGTGGTGGTGGTGGTGGTGTGGAGATGATCATCATCATACATCAAAAACTATCAATATTGTAAAATTATTTTCTTGACTTTTACGTTCATTAAAATCTTATTGAAAAAAAAACGTCTATAAGACAAAGTACTATTTTAATTCTTAAATACTTAATTATTGAAATTGGAGATGTGAACTTGAGAACTCTTTTGGCCTCGGACAGTTATCACTCTGTGCTTTTCTTTGTCTTGACTTTGCACTTACTAGCTCTCTATCGCCGCCTGTTTTGCCTTCATTGTAAACAGTAGTCGAATTGGAGAGGGCGTCGGCGCCAACGTTGGGTCGTATTGCTGCATCATCGGCGGCCATTGTTTTATTCAGCTGTGGCAAACCCAGAAAAGTTCCGCTACTCTGAATGTCTGTTTCTAATGGAAGGAAATCCCATAGGGCATGTTTCACCTCGGGAAGAACTCAAGGAGAAAATGACAAATGATTGACCGTTATTGGTGACTATGTAGACTCTAGATTTATATTGATTAAGTGTATCCTTTACTGATATTTTCTCTCTTGTCAACTTTTACAGTAATTTCTTAATATTCTATTGATATGATTATCAAGTTTTTTTTAAAATTAGCTTACTTCAAAAGTTTTAACAATATCATTTGTATAAGTAAAACCATGGTGTGATCAGTGGGGGGATGGATAATAGAATTAAATTAGTAATTTTTGATCAGGTTGGAAATGAATTTTGATTCATTAAAAAAAAAAGAAACACTGCAAACACCCAAATAAAGATTATCTAGATACGTAAAATAATACTTTTTCCAATAAAGACGTAGGAGAGCCTCTATTTTCGATCTATTATCCGCCGCCACGCTCACACATAACCTAATAAAACCACATTCCCCTCCTCCCCAAGACAAGCATACACACACTATCTCGTTCTATTTGACCTTTTTCTTTTATATGCAATTTGTTAGAGCCATCTCTCTCTCTCTCTCTCTCTCTCTATCTATCTATCTATCCATCTCTCTCTCTCTCTCTCTCTTTCTCTCTCTCTCTCTCTCTCTCTCTCTGTCGCTCTATTTCATGTTTAACCTAATTTGACAAACGAGCCACTTTACTCATAACAATTTACTAATGTCTATCTTTATTATATCAAAAATTTAAATGTTGACAAATCTTATTTCTTTTCTATCGGTTACAACAATTTGTATTGCTAAATTTTGTGCTATATAGAAATGCAAGAATATAATAGAAGACAATTGGTTTTAATCATAATAACAGAAATAATTTTGTGTTTCATTTTCCTCCACTTGAATAATAATGATAATGATAATAAGAATTTTAAAAACCTCAATAGTAGTAGTAATGATAACAGCATTGATAACAAAAGTAAATCATATTAATACCAAAAAAATGATAATCAAATAATGACGTATATCCACATTGATCTTGACCACCGGCCAAAGCATCGACTTTAGGAGTGTGCTTACTTAGGTCCAGTTAATTCTATAATCCCTCTTAAAGTGTGTCAGTTTTAGAATTAATGTTTCAACTATCAATAAACACATTGTTTTAAATCAATTCGCTCCAAGTTTTACTATCAATTTCATAAATGACAAATTAATTGTCCCTACCAAATATCACCCGGCCGCGTTTTGATTGATGGAAGAATGTTGTTTTCTATTGAATGGAAAGATTATGACGTCATGTGTGATACAAACCGAGCATGGACAAGTCTTATCAATTTGGGCTCGAGGGTAGTTACCTACGTTACCGCTAGCGGTCAGATATTATATAATATCTTCCTTATGTCGTATTACTAAAATCAGCGGTCAACATTTTGGCGTTTATGACCGCTGACCTTCACCATGTGAAGTCACTGTTCATTCGCGCCACTTCGCTCTAAGCGAATGAATGCACACGACTCGATTAGAACTAAAGAAAGCTAACATTGAATGTTTATTTTTCGTAAATTCGTATTTGTATATTTCATCTCTATTTTGTATCAAAAGTTGATTATCTTAGATGAGCCATTACTACATGTTATAAAAGAAATAATGACGTAGAATGGGAGACTATTCACCTTGCGGGGCTCGTGAATATTTTCCCATTCACGGTCATTATTTCTATAATAAGTCTATCGACCTCAGATTTTTTAAGGAAGAATTCATAAGAAAACAGTAGCGAAAGGGTGTTATGATAAAGAGATAATTATAATGATGACATAAATACTTTGGATACCTTCATTGCTTTCCACTCTGACAGACCTGTTGGCGGACCCTTCAGAATTAGACGCTACCAGGGTATAATTGCCCGGCGTTGAAGGTACATGCGGATCAAATATGCGCATGCCTATCCACAAGCCTCGGTGGTCAGGCTGAGGCTTTATATAGTCATCGAAATGTTGCGGGTTCATGCTGGCCTCTGCGTCCTTGAACCATATGATTTTGGGCTTTGGCCATCCCGAGACTTCGAAGGTTACCCGGATTTTCTCAGAGTTGAGATAGCTTTTTGTCATGCTGGTTACAATAGGCGGATCTGTGGTGTGAAGAATATTGGGAAAATGGCGATGAATAAATAGTTCATGCTATTCAGTTCAAGGCGTAAGATATACAGATAGTGAAGTACGAAGAATATGAGAAAGTAACGCCTAAAGATAATTATGTCAGATCCAAATTTTGTATTTTCTTTATTAAGTCATAAACTTCACAGGGAAGAAAAACGCGGTAATCCATCGAACGTTGACAATACCAATGTAGTAACAAGCGTTTCAGTAACATCCACCCTGAGACTTGTGATTGATTTCAACTTAAGATACATACCTTGTATATAGTAAGCATTTACGATACGTATATCTACAAACACATAATTTGAACTTGGTGGCTCATTGTAGTCAGGATGACCACAGAGAAGGGTTGCCCTCTTGATAGCTGAGCAAAACAACAATACACTGCTAGAAGGGAAACCTATTAATGAAAGAAATCTATACACAAGGCACAGCTGAAAATACATCAAACTCTCAATCCTCACATGTTACGCACCCACAGAAGATGCAGAAGAAGAAAATAAGGAAGATTTCTATGACATTTTAAGAATGGCTGTTGAAAATGTACCCAGACACGATATTGCTCATGATCATAGGATGCAAGAGTCGGCAGTAAAGTTGAAGAAGAAATCAAATCAGTTGGAAAAGAAGGCATGGGGGGGGGGGAGGGGGGGGTGTGAATGAATGACAATGGAAGTCGACTAACTGAATTTTGTGAAGAATACGACCTCATTATTGGTGCAACCTTTTTCCCCCACAAAAACATTCATAAAATGATATGGAAGTCACCAGATTGGAATACAGAAAGTCAGATAGACCACGTAATGATCAACAGAAAGTGGAGGAGTAGTTTAAATGATGTCAGAGTCAGTGTCAGGCGATTGGCAGACATTGGAAGTGACCACCATCTGGTCACAGCCAAAATCTCTATAAAATTGAGGAAGCAAAAATTGCAGAAGCAAAGAAGAAACGTTTTAACACAGACAAATTGAAAACCAGTTCGATGTCTCAGTAAAAAACAAATTCATTGTAATACAAGACACCACAAACATAACAATCCAAGATTTTAACCACGTCATGCAGGAAGCTGCCACAGACTACTTATGACACAATGAATCCAATACCGACAACTGGATCAGCAAGGTCATGGGAGCTCATCAAACAAGAAAATCAATCAAACACAATTTTTTGAACACTAAATCCCCTTGACTGAAAGAAAGGTTGTCCAAGGACTACACATTAAAGGATAAAGAAGGGAAAAACTCCCCAAGGAAAGCCAAAAGAGATTACACAGAAAATTTAGCGACGGAAGCAGAAAATGCTGCTCCCAGACAAGACTTACGAACGCTATACAAAATAACTAAAAAGCTTACAGGAAACAGAGGTTTTGGACAAGAAAAACCACTGAAATCCCAAGATGGAAATGTCATCACAGACGAAAAGGAGAAAATTGAAAGATGGAGACAATATTTCACAAACCCCTTGAAAAGACTAGACCCATCTTCATGCACATATATCCCCAATGCAGAAACGGACATAGAAGTAAATATTGGATCAATCACAGAAAGAGAGGTGCATGAGGCAATAAAAGAACAAAGAAGTGGCAATGCCCCAGGTATTGATAGAATCAGTGCAGAGATGCTTAAATCCAACCCTAAAGAAATGTCCAAGGTACTTAGCAAGTTGTTCACCAATATTTGGGAGAATGAAGAAATACCAGAGGATTGGCAGAGAGGCATTATACATAAAATAACCAAGAAGGGAGACCTTGGAAATTGTGCAAACTGGCGTGGAAGCACACTCCTGTCTGTAACGAACAAATGTTTTAATAGAATTATTCTGGAAAGAATATCACCACACATTGAAAATATTCTTAGGAAGGAGCAAGCAGGCTTCATGAAAGGAAAGTCATGTAGTGACCACATATTTACCCTAAGACAAATCATAGAACAAAGCATTGAATGGAATAGCCCCCTCTACACCATTTTTGTTGATTTCGAGAAGGCCTTCGACAGCCTACACAGAGAATCCCTGTGGAAAATACTCTACCATTATGGTATACCAATGAAAATAGTCAATTTGATAAAGTCAATGAACAACAATTACCAATGTCAAGTGATCTGTGGAAACAACTTAACAGATAGCTTTAATGTTACAACTGGGGTAAAACAAGGCTGCATACTCTCTCCACTCCTGTTCATCCTGGCTCTGGACTGGCTCATGAAGATTACAGTAGACGGAAAGAAAAAAGGATTTCGATTGGACTGAAAACAAATTTCGACAAGACCGTGTACATGAGAGTATATCCAAGGCAAGATAGAGAAATTAGTGTAGACGCGCAGGTAATTGACGAGGTAGCGGGGTTCTCCTATCTTGGATCCAAAATAACAAACGACGGAAATGCAGAACATGACATCAAGCACAGAATACAAAAATCAA
>JAUEKZ010190996.1:0-12297 GCA_031471865.1 Melibe leonina | reverse complement strand
GTAAAATGGGTAGCCACCCAGCCTTGACCAATTGCTGTAAAATGGGTAGCCACCCAGCCTTGACCAGCCCTCTGACCAGAGGCTGGCAATCATCCTCTCTAGTCCGATTGATTCACACTCAAGAAAGCGGGATAAACTCTGACTCCATCGGCCAGTAGGCTGTAAAGGACTTATTGTACTGCAGTGGAACCCCTGAATAACGAAGACCCCTGGATAACGATGACCCCTGAATAACGAAGACCCCTGGATAACGATGACCCCTGGATAAGACCTCTTGACCTCTGGTCCTGTTTTGTTTTTGTTTTTGTTATATATCATTACTAATTATTGAAAACACACAAATAACGACACCTCTGGATAATGACATAATTTTCTGGTCTTGGGCGATGTCGTTATCCAGGGTTTCCACTGTACTACTTACTATTTTTACTTTTACTACTGACTGTGATTGTGAATGTCAAGGGACACATGAGTAACGACCAGTCTCCCTGCTTGTTCTTGCAGAGTTAAATCATCGTGAGTCGGTTCTCTTCTCTCTATGTGTATGTGTATGTATGTGTATGTATGTGTGTGTGTGTGTGTGTTTGGGATTTTATTCTACATAGACAAACGTCTAGACAGACAGTCAGGCACATTGTGTGCCGTATGTAGTATATGTAGAGTTGATTTCTCAGTCGGTGTTAATGTCAATCATCATTTGTCGTGTTCACACAGTTGTGTTGTCCTGAATTAACCAAATCCTCGACTCCTGTGTGTTTAGATTGTGTTGTCACGCCAATGTTGAACATTTATTTTTGGATTGAGTAGCTTAGTCAGTTAGTTGGAATGAAAAAACCAACTTAGCTTCTTTTGACTTCTTTTCTTCTTTTTTAAAATTCACTTTTCTGTTCTGTTTCTTGTCCATCCTCTAAAATAATTATAAAATGGCTGGTTAGATGTGTAGAAAATGTGTTTGTTTTCCGATGGTGTTTTTCACTTTGTGGGAATGTGTCTGTGTGTTGATTATTTGTACAAGAATTTAATTTTTTTTTCAATTTTAACCTTTTCACAGCGAGGCTGATTCTGACTCGACTGAAATAGATGCAAAATATTTAAAAAGTAATTGTTCTTATACCAGATAAATCATATTTCAGTGAACAAACATAATATGCCAAAAACCTGTATACAGGTTCACTGAAATCTGATTTATCTGCTATAAGAACTGGCAAGTCTTGAAGATTTTGGTATCCTTAGCAGTGAAAGGGTTAACCTTAGTATTGTATTTTTTGTTTTAATCTTAATTTTTTAGTAATTAGCCTTTATCAGATTGTTTGTGGCTTTCCCACACAGCCATGCCCCTGTCCCAACTCACCTTCCACAACCATTTGTGTGTTACAGTTGTGACTGCTACTCGATGTGCTTTCCCACACAGCCATGCCCCTGTCCCAACTCGCCTTCCACAACCATTTGTGTGTTACAGTTGTGGCTGCTACTCGATGTGATTTTCTTGTTGAATGGGATTAGCATTGTTTTAACCCGTTCAATGCTATGGACACCAAACTCTTCAAGACTTGCCTGTTCTGATACCAGATAAATCAGATTTCAGTCGACTTGCATAAATGCTAAAAGCCTGAAATACAAACTTCATGTCATTTCACATAAATCTGATTTTTCTGGTATAAGTTAAAGTTTAAGATTTTGCATATTTCAGTAGGGTTAAAATGAGAGCATGCTGTCAGATAGTGTTCAAATGACCCACGCAACTCATGAAAGAGTCTGGTCTAATGGGAAGAGTGGTTGACAAGCCAGTAGAAAGGCCGTTGCAGCTGAAACATTGATTTATTTATCGTGATTTGTCCTTGTCCCCTTGCTGGCCTATCAAACACTCTTCCTGTTTATAATTACAGTTACACAGCCGACTCCACTTGTAGCGAAGTCGGTTATTGTGATTTTTAGATGTAGTGATCCATTTTTCTGGAACAGGCACCAGTGTAACACATTGTCTTCCAACGCTTGTAGTGAACTTCTGATATAGCGATCTTGTTTCTGGTCCCCCAAGGAATTCACTACAAGTATAGTATAGTCGACTGTCATTTTTTTTTTTTTGTAATAGTGTTGTCGCCTTCCACTTGAATAGAGTTCAGGGGTGCTTTGCAATAAATTTAAAAAATGTTAAAATACCATATATATTCACAGGCCAAACAATTCCCACCCTTCCCTCACCCGTTGTTATTATCCCAAAAGAATCTGAACGGCTGTTGACTTGAATTCAGTGTGTGATGCAAATAGATTGAATTCCCATCTATCTGGCCTGAAAATTACAAAAGGCTACTGCTATCACTATCACTGACTTTGTGCCCCTTTACCATCTCACTCACTCACCCAAATTACAGCGCTGCACGGCAACTGACGCCTGACATTTCTCAAGTCTTCCTTTGGGGACAGTGACACAGGCCCTCAAGACAAATTTCCCTTAATACACAAATCAAATACATGGAATTTTACCTTCTTTTTTTTCTTCTTTCATTTTACAGTTATAGCTCACAGTCTACCAGGTAGCAACTAAATTTGATTTCATCTCTCTCTCTCTCTCTCTCTCTCTCTCTCTCCTCCCCCCACCCCACCCCACCCCCACCCTTGCCTCTACTTCCAGTTTTTAGTTTCTTTCCTTTTTTTTTCTTCCTTTTTTTATTGCCTGAAGAAGCAATCAGTCATTTCATGAAATCGTCGTTAAATTTTGTTCATTTTGTTTACTGATTTTTGGATGAGGCATCTTCATTCTATTTCAATTATTTGGATTTCTTTTGACTTTTTATTTCTCTCTAGCAATACTTTACCCTTTTTTTTAAAAACATCCTTGTTTCATTTTCATCTGAAAGGAAATTTAGATTTTAGGCCTTGAATTATTCTTTGATTGCTCTAATGGAAGTGATTTTTGTAGCTGATTTTAAATTCAATGTTGGTCTATTTAGTTTTTGTAGCTATTGTTAACCAAGCCAATTGTGTACAATTTTGAGAATGAAATTTTTGACAAAGGAATACACAAAGGAATACATATAGGAATACATATAGGAAAACATATTGGTTCTAACTAACACAATGATGAAAATGCAACAACTGCCATTTAAATAATTTCTCATTTAAAAGAAAATATAAAAGGATAAAATAGATAGCACAAAAACTGACATAAAAAGACCTAGCTAGGATAGTTATGTTGATTGGTTCAATATTTGCTGCAATTGAAATCCTGATGTTTGAATTTGTACTTTTGTACTTTTGTACTTTTGTACATCCGCCACGGATGGAATGATGGCAGGCTTTGGTCTAAATAGATTGGAGTTGAGGAGCTTGTTGGCCTCTGGGGTTTGGGTGTGTCGTGGCTTTGCCTTCTTTACAGCATGCGTCATCGTAGCGTCTTCATTGACACAGCTTTGGAGAGAGAGCGGGGGTCTCAGGGGAGGGGGGGGGGTCCCTGGTGTCCCATAAGCTCATGCTGTTGGCTTTTTTATTCAAAAGCATTTGATGAATGGTTTGATTTGCCAGTGACAAAATTTGATTGATTTTTTACCTGCCTCAGAGGGCTTTCTTACTAGCTTGCTCACAAAATACACTCCGAGCTGAACTGTTAGGGAGAAAACACCCTTGCATAGAAAATAAGCACTCCTTTCTCACCCTTTGCACTCAATTCTCTGCCCTTATTTACAACATGAGTGCCAAATTTCCAGGTTTTTCCAGAATGAGAAAGCAACGGGTTAAAAATTTCCTGAATAGATTGGCAAAATTGTAGCCGTCAGATTTCAGTTTTACTAAAGCGGTTGTTTGTATGTGGGCCTGAATATTTACAGTCTTTAGCAGTGTTTTACACTATTCTTTCCTGACCATTTTTTTTTAAAGCGAGAAAAAAAAAGGAAATTTTCTGGATTGGCGAAATTTTGCCATTCAAGTTTCCAATGGTATATGTGAACAAATGACAATGCATGCCTCATCTCATATCTTTGTGACAATGCATGCCTCATATCTTTGTGCGAACCCAGTCCATAACATCTGGTGACGAGGATAAAAATTTCAAAGGAGCTTAACAGCTTAGCTTTTACAATCATGGCTTTATTTGGCCATACAGAAGAATTTGAACCTTCTAAAGATACTGTACTAGAATATCTAGAGAGACTGAATTTTTATATAGAGGCATGGATAGTCACTTGTTCACAGCACATTACTTTTATTGATCTGATCACATGCTTGCTTTTGTCTTGATCTTCTAATCTAAACGTTTTCTCATGGCACTTTGATTGTCAAAGGGTCAAGGGAAAGAGGGGAAAAAACGAGGAAAAAATTTGTTTTTTGTTTTTCCTAATTTTATTTCTTTTTATTTCTTTTATTATTCTTGATTATTCTCATTTACAGTAGATAATGTGCTACCCTAAGGCTGACTAGGGTGACAGACAAACGCTCTGTATTTTATTTTCTTCCCCTCTGTTTTGTTATCCCTGATTGCCGATCCCATGAATGCGTTGCAGGAGTCGTGGTAGTGCTGGCATCTCCTCCTTATCGGCATTGCCTTTGTTTGTCTCATTGGTTTAGTCGGGGCCCAACACACTCTTCAAATAAGGGTTGAACCTAGAAATGAAAGGTATACTTTTTGCTCCTGTTTTTTCTTGTTTACCACAGTAAATCAAAATACATTAAAACATGCCAGGAGCACTTCATGCAAAGTTGGCAATAAGTGCTATACGCGTGTGTTGTAGTAGATTCTTTGTTAACTTGCTATATTTTCCAACACAGCAGTCAATTGTCAACTTTCTAGAGTGTGCTTCTGGTCATTTCATATGCCCTTTCGACCCCTTTCTTGAAAAAATCATGAATAGAAAGTATATCTTTCATTTCTAGGTTAGGCTACATTTTTGGTGTTTGGCCATCTGTCCAGTTGGTGCATTGGGGATGCCTCAAAGTCGAAGGACTGTCACTGTCTTGATCTGCGCTGTACACGATGCTTTCGTCCTCTTTGTGCTTCATGAAAATTGCTTGGATCTTTTTTTTAAATTGTATTATACAAAGGGAACTGTTCTAGAATCAAAGGGCTATTTATTATACTAACAACTTACAAGATAAGATAACTTTATTGATCCCTCTTACAAGATAAGATAACTTCATTGATCCCTCAACGGGGAAATTATTTTACCATGTTACACGTACATAGTATAACATAGTGATGCGGCATAAGACAGGAAGCAGAGATACACAGTTATGATCAAACAGACATTGCATTAATTAGAAGGTGATGTTGTTGTATAGATTGAAGGATTTATTTTGGTTATTGTTGTTGTTAATTATTTATTATTTTGGCACCTTACACAGAATAAAATCTATAAATAAACATTTAGATTTAGCGATAAAGGAGGAAAGATGAATTTGGTTGAATGGATCCATTGTTTTATTTTCTGTATTATTGTTATTGTATGTTTGTTTAGTTTAATTTTTTTTTTGGGGGGGGGGGGGGGGATGAGTTTAGGGGTTTTCAATTTGATTATTTGGTTTTGTTGTATTTAAACGTCATGGTGACATTTTTTTTTTTAATTTTACAATTTATCGACCCGTAGTTAATGTGATATTATATAATGTGTGTAAGTCCTAACACACCCGCAGACGTATGTATGGCAGGTCATGGCTTATTTTCTGGGAACTCTTTTACTCATGGACAGTAGAAACCTTTGTTACTTTTTCATTCATTCTGTATAAAATCTTTTGTGATCATGCCTACCTGATCATCACCCTGTCCTGAATTCAGGAGTTTCCTGTAAGAAAACAGTATATCCAATTTTTTTCAAATTTTACAAGAGCGAAAAAATTAAACTCACTTTAACTTTAAAATAAATAAGTGAATATCCTTTTTTCATTTTTGGCATTTCCGTCGTTATTTATCTAGGTATATATACTAGACCCGGATAAAAAGATGGGCCATGTTTTCTTCTACAAGGTGGTATCGATAACTCAATTTGGCCAAAAAATGGATATACTGTCTTTTTAAAGAAAACTCCAGAATTTCCATCTTAACCCTTTCACTGCTAAAGAAAGTCAACAAAATCTTCAAGACTTGCCTGTTCTTATACTAGATAAATCAGATTTCAGTGAACTGACATATGCCAAAAGCCTGAAATTCAAGCTTTTGGCCTATATCAGTTAACTCCAATCTGATTTATGGAGTATAAAGTATAAGGACCCATGAATTGTAAAGATGTTACATATTGTG
The DNA here is from genome assembly GCA_031471865.1 of Melibe leonina. Taxonomy (NCBI): domain Eukaryota; kingdom Metazoa; phylum Mollusca; class Gastropoda; order Nudibranchia; family Dendronotidae; genus Melibe; species Melibe leonina. The sequence continues at coordinate 6,071 of JAUEKZ010190996.1, read as the reverse complement.
TGTGGTTAGAATTAGAATTTGACCCTGCAGGGAAAGGGTTAACTCCTTCCCTATCTTTTTCCAACACTTTCATTTTCATTCATGGTTGATTAAGAACAGAAAATTCACTGAATATTGAAAGATGAATAAGATTTACATGTATGTGAATCGACTCAGACTCAGAACTCTCTCAGGGCCTGCACAGTACTTAACATTGTCACAAATCAAACATTTTAATTTGCTCAAGGATTTTATTGGTTGAAAATGTTCAAGAATGGCTTTGTCCCAAATATTTTCACTGCAATTGTTTAAGAATTAAAAAGTAATTTAAAAGCTATCATGCTACAAATTCTATTCCGCACTTTTCAGTGCCCTAAAACTCAACAAACAAACAAACAAAAAGCACTTTTCATTTTATCAGACAAACTGTTTTGTAGGTTGTTTTTTAATCATTTTCCATTGCTCCCTCCATGCTATGAAACTAGTGTGATGATGTCATCACTACTGTGAGTGTCAGTTGGTTGTGCTTGACAGCTTGTAGTGATAACATGATTACATTTTGACAGCAAACATATATGTTTTATTTTTTTATCCTCCCGAATGAAACATCGCACAATTTATGTGTTAGAAAAATATGTAGTAAAGTAGCCTGTGTATGGTAATTTTTTTTCCGGTTTTTGGGAGGCCCTCCCTAGCACTGTCACTGAGAGATTTCAGATAAGATTAGAAGCATATAATATATAATATATGGGTTATATAGACGTCTATGGGTTATTTTTACTCAAACCCTCTCAATGCTTCTGTTATTTCTCAAATTACTCACTGATTATACATGAAAATCTTCAATATTTGCTTGTTATTCTTATCAGATAATCAGATTTCAAGGAACTGACATTTATGTAAAAAAACTTAATACCATTTCTCTGAAATCTGAAATCTGATTTATGATTATCAATCTGGTAGAGGAACAGGTAACTTGTGAAGATTTTGCATGTTCAGACCTCGCTGGGAAATTGTTCATGCCTTCGGTATATATCTATATATATCAGTATCAGTGATGACAATTTTCCTCCAAAAGGAATTCCTCTTTTTTTATGACATTTTCTCTCCTTTCCTCTCATTTGATCCTTTTTCTTTTCTTCTTTGTCTCTATAAATCTGGCTATTTTCTCCTTTTTGGTCATTTTATGTAATCACCACTTATATATGTGTATATATATAACACTTTCCACCTGGGACTTTATGACTAAGACATTTCGTGTCGTCCTCTTTCTTCCTCAGAGACATCATGAAGGAAGTAATGGACCCTGCCTTCTTGGAGCACGATGCATAGTAAGCCTTTCACTCTCGGGCTCCTCTTGGTGTTGGTGTTGAAGTCACTCTTTGTTTTTTTGTTAATTTGTATGATAAGATATAAACCATCTTTCCGCAATGGTAATTACATTACATGTCCAGGTTACACTAGAGGGGAAGAACGATCAGGGTCACACTTTTCTGGGTTTTTTTGGGATCAAAACACTTGTTCTTCCATTGTAGATAGTAGCTTTTAAAAAACACTTATAACTGTGGACGCTGATCGTTTTTAGAAATAATATTTGGAGGGGGAAACTATTGGATATAATTCAGCCATTAAGGGCAAATTACGGTATTGCTGTTGTGGCAAACGTGGTAACTGGTATGGCTAATTGGTTAGCTCGCTGTCTGTGCTGTCGGCCAGGCGATATGTGTCGTAGCTGGGTCCCGGGTTTGATCATAACTCTGTACTGGTAATTCAATTTTATGTTTTATGTTTTTTCATTTTTCTGTTTTCTTTGACTTTGTCTCGTTTCTGCACTGCATGTACGTGTGACCCGTCATGTGACCCGTCATCACGGTTTGTTACACAAGGCACCGGTACGTCTCAGAATAAATTGAGTTACTCTCACAAACTTAAAGATCGTCACTTTTGTTTGGAAGTGTTGCATTTTCAAAGTGTGCTGCTGCTTTTTCATTGGGTGTCGATTATTGAAGGTGTTGAAATAATGAAATAAAACCAAAAATTAATTTCTTAAATGAATTATGCTTTTTCTACGCGGCAACTCCCACTCTAGCCTCTGTAGTTTGTGTACGGAGCTGTGGTGACGGGCGACGTATTATCTAAAGTGTTACCAACCCCTGAAGGATGGGAGCGTAGGAGTAGGAGCTGTTACTGTTATTGAAGTACATTTTATTCCCCAGTTGTATGTTTTGCCAAGTGATGGAGACAGTGGAGCCGTGGTACCTGTCCAGGGATCTGTGCCTCAAGGTAATACACTAGTCATGAGTTCTGAGTACGGAACATCTGTATTCATCCCTTAATTACATTATAATAATAATAATAATAATAAATCTTTATTGTCCTCAAAAAGTGGCAATTTTTCATTTGTTTACACATCAATGTTAATCAAGGCATTCACACATGTATTAATTAGAGATACGATACATCACAAGTATTGACAAACAACCACACATATCAAAATGGACTGGTAAGCATAAGTTAAAATGTTTGGGCCCTTGCCTTTGATAAACAAAATAATATAAACTTACAACGTTGTTTATTTACTAACCAAAATTTGCTTTCAAAGACAAAAAAACAATTTCATTTTTACAGAAATTAATTTTATCACGTTGGTAAGCTTCATCGCGATCGATCATGATTTTGATTTGAGTATATAAGATATCTGCTTCTTGTCATATAAATACATTATATGTCTGCTGCCTATTCTATACATATTGTTTATAAATTTCCTTTTCTTTTTCATCTTCCAGGGCGGCTCGATGCGTAGCCTGGAGATTATCAACGCCACGCCGTTTGCCCGGTCCCAAGACTTGAACCCATCCAGCGCCATTGTGACCAAGTTGACCCGAATCCAGGACTATGTGCTGAAGAAACTGGACCCTGAGCTGCATCAGCACTTGGAGAGGCTTGAGATTGTTCCTCAAATCTACGGCATGTAGGTGGTGGCGTTGATTGTCCTACCTCTACTACTACTACTACTACTACTACTACTACTATTTCTACCACCAATAGTTTGTTCCTTAAATCTACGGCATGTAGGTGGTGGCGTTCATTGTCCTACCTCTACTACTACTACTACTATTTCTACCACCAATAGTTTGTTCCTCAAATCTACGGCATGTAGGTGGTGGCCTTCGTTGTCCTACCTCTCGGGCCCTTTTGTTGCCCTTTTATTGCCCTTTTTAAAACCCAATTTCAGTCATATCTAAGGTAAAACCCTCTAGACAAGTTAACCCTTTCATTGCCAGTGACACCAAAATCATTCAGATTTGCCTGTTCTTATACCAGATAAATCATATTTCAATTGCAGTGAATTGACATAAGCCAACAGCCTGAATTTCTTTTAAGGATTAAGGGAATTAACTGCATATATACTAATTTTGTGTGTGTGTGTATCTCTCTCCCTTTGTCTCTTTCTTTTTCTCTTCCTTTCTCTCTCTCTTTCTCTCTGTCTCTTTCTCTCTCTATCTCTTTCTCTTTCTCTCTGTCTCTTTCTTTTTCTCTTCCTTTCTCTCTCTCTTTCTCTCCCTTTCTCTCTCTCCCTTTCTCTCCCTCTCTCTCTTTCTCTCTCCTTCTCCCTCTCTCTCCCTGTCTTTCTCTCCCTCTCTCTTTCTCTCCCCTTCTCTCTCTCTCTGCGTCCAGTCGTTGGCTGCGCCTGCTGTTTGGTCGTGAGTTCCCCATGCAGGACCTGCTGATGCTGTGGGATGCCATCTTTGGGGACGGCATCGGCTTTGACCTGGTGGACTACATCTTTGTGGCCATGCTGCTCTACATCAGAGACAGTTGTAAGTCTTTACCTACATACTCATGGAGCTAAGGGAAATTTTGTGAGTAGTATATTCTCAAAAACTACATAGGTACCAGAAAAATACAAAATTTGGCCAGTACCCATAACTTTAAAGGTAGTGTTGCCGTATTGTATTTTCATTTGGATCTAATTTTTCAGAAAAAAACATTTTTTAGCTCAGTTCATTAATTTTCTGTCTAATCGGTCCATTCACTGCGGACATCATTATGAATAAATATTAGGTGTCTGTTATTCAACTATAAAAACTTGTATATTTTCAGTGAAGCTGTAACGGGGTTGCTAGTACTAATAACAATATTGATAATCTTTATTGTACAGAAAAAGGCAATTCGTACATACACACAACAGTCATACAGCATATTATGAGGCACGCTCACTCAGACACACACAATATAAGATACACGTTAGGTCATTACAGGAGAACATAAACTTAGTGAGAAGCTCCCCGTATTTAAAGAAGGCACTAGAAAACAATGGGTTTCCGCTAATAGACTTCGTGCAAAAACAGGTAGAACAGCAGCCAATATGCACAAATGGCACCTACTTGACTCTCCTACCTGTCTCCACTGTGGAGATTATCTACAAGATACGGATCACCTTGTTTTAAACTGTCTGATAACAAAACTTAACAGAGGCTATGCAACGCGTGCATGCATTCAACAATGAATACAAAAAATGGCTCGAAGAGCTTTCGCTATAGGTTTGAATTTAGAATGTCATACGATACTACAACTACAGAGGTCTGACCCACCACCCCCAATCCGAACCCCAATCCCTTCCCCCCCCCCCCTCCCCCTGTCCACCCCCAGTGATAGCCAACGACTACACCACCTGTCTGACCATCCTGATGAAGTACCCCTCCGTGGCAGACGTCCACTACTTTGTGGTCAAGGCCATCTACATACGGGAACCCAGCGTGAGTTGAACTTTTTTGCCACCTTTTTCTTTTTATTCCTTTTCTACCACTTTGTCTTCTTGTTTCTTCTTCCTCTTCTTCTATTGCTTCTTTCAGTCTTTTTCTACGATGTAACGATGAAAATGAGGAGGATTGTTATTATTATCATTGTTACAATTCCTTTCATTTTAATTTTTATATTACGGGCGGTTGGCGGGCGCCTCTGGTGGGCTCTACTTCTGTTTCTTATCTTTTGGCTTTATCTATCATCTTTCTTTTTCCAGCACTCTTTCCAGTGCTCCCTTAACAAGCATACACACACAGCTGTTTGTATCTGTTAGCTCAGTCTTGGTCCTGCTTGTCGTCCCAACAGACTTATGGTCATGCCCCATGTTTTGCACAATGGTGCCTAATTACAGGGTCACTTGCTATCTAGAAGGACTGAGTACTTTTGTAGAACAAAGGACGGTAGAATATCCTGGATCTCCCTGAACTATAATAGTGTGTGATGTGGGTGGTAGCCATCATCTGTTTGTGTGTTCTGCTTTGTGATTGTCAGAGGTGATATTTTATATTTCCTGTAAATCACCTCTTTGTCACCTTCTTTTGAGAGATCGATATATTTTTTCCTTGTAAATCACCTCTTTGTCACCTTCTTTTGAGAGATTGATATATTTTTTCCTTGTAAATCACCTCTTTGTCACCTTCTTTTGAGAGATTGATATATTTTTTCCTTGTAAATCACCTCTTTGTCGCCTTCTTTTGAGATATCGATATATTTTTTTCCTTGTAAATCACCTCTTTGTCACCTTCTTTTGAGAGCTCGATATATTTTTTTCATTATAAATCACCTCTTTGTCACCTTCTTTTGAGAGATGATACTTTTTTTCATTGTAAATCATCTCTCTGTGAAATATCCCTGGCAGGGTCAAAGTCTGACTATTCTTTTAACTAGCCTATCATCTTACTTACTCTGGGTCTTATATGACCATAGCAGCCACAGGTGCCCTAAACCTCTCAATAAACAAACAAACAATTAATTATTATTATAATAACATTGAATATCATTTATATAGCGTCCTTCCCCATCATTAATGGGCTCTAGGCGCTTTACAGTAGAAGAAATCAATAGAAATGCAATCCTACATGTGATTCCCATTGCCATTCTACCTTCTATGGGCTGTAACATGAACATCATTATGAATGAAAACACATTCCTCCCTGATGAACAAAACCAGTGAGGTGACAGGTCACTTTGTAGTGACATACATTTCTCACATACATACATACATACATACATACATACATACATACATATATACATACATACATACATACATACATACATACATA